>WBZZ01000890.1:232500-248549 GCA_019918135.1 Paulinella micropora | reverse complement strand
TAGTTTGGGAGAAATTTGACATATGTCTGAAAATTTTCGGAAAAAAGTGACCCCCCCTAGTTAGCAGTTTTCTTTGTTCTATTGCTAGTCCTTCTCTTATACATTCAGCAGCAGCGTAAATTTCCGCTTCATTTGAGCTAACCACCACCACAGTCACCACCACCCACACACAAGAGGACACGACACAGACTCATGACGATGACGACACATGTGACAATGTCGATGATGTTAGTCAGTCAGATAGTCAACAAGGACAGGGGAGTATGGAGGGGACACAGAAACACAAGATAGCTTTTCTACACAGGACATCGACACCACACCGACAGCTGCGCCCCATCCCACCGACACAACCCACAGACAACCAACACAGGACTAGGACATGCACACGCACTCACATATGCATCTGACCCTCAAGCACAACACGAGAGAAGAGCATATGAAGAGAGTGAGCAGCCTAGTAAAGGAAGCACATGGGAACAGAGTGGCAAGATCACAGAAGCAAACATAGTTCATGAAGGAAAAAGAATAAGACAACAGGCACAACAACAACCATCACAAGCACAACAACCACTATCACGACCGCATAGCGAACTAAAACGAAAAGAAAAAGTAGTTGAGATTCAGGAACTAGAGGGAGTGAGAGTGAGAGTCCTTGCAAGAGAGTGGGGAGACGAGTGGGCAGAGAAGACATACGGAGAGGGCTGGGAGAGTAAAGTGCGCACAGGCATAATGAAGCAGAAGTGTGCCCCCAAAGAGAGGTTAAAAGTGAGAAAAACAACCTAAGCCATCTCACTTTGTTCAATTTGAGGACAGACTAGAAAAGATGCTAGATTCTGACATCAATAGTACAAGGTAAGTGAGGAAGAGTCCGTATTGCCTGCTGGAGATTTGGAGAGTGCTATGTTGTGTTATGACAGATGCATGAATGAACCAAATGAGCTTTTGCTTTATTTAAACATTCGTCGTGCCTAAAGAGATAGCAGAGCAGGGATTGACAGCGAAAGAGTTGTTACAGGGCATGAAGAAAGAGATACAGTCTCTTAAGGACTTTAAGACATACACATGGGTTAACTATAGCGAAGCCAAAAAGGCTGGTGTTAGCAAGATAGTTAGGCTCACATGGGTTCACAAAGTAAAGATAGACGAGAACGGAAGGAAGTTTATTAAGTCTAGATTAGCTTTAAGGGGAGACATGTTAGAGCCAGGAGTCAGTTTTAACCCTGACCAGTTGTTTGTTCTTTGTGCCTCACATCGCTCACTGCTCATGCTTGCCAAACTAACTGCCTGACATGGTAATAAGCTTTACGGAATTGATTTCAAAAATGCTTACTTAAATGCCCGCATGCAAGATCCGGTATTTGTCTACCCACCTGATGCAATGGATAGAGAGGGCAAAGAGGGGATGATATTGCGTGTTGATGGCGTGTTGTATGGTGCGCCGCAGGCAGGTAGAAGGTGGTATGACATACTAGCCCTAAGTTAGTAAAGCTAGGATTTAGGTTGAAAGACTCCGACTTATGCATGTTCGTAGAGAAAGACAAGCCTATAAAAGAAGCTATAATGGGAGTATTTCACGTGGATGAATTTGATATTTTCCGCACCTAGCAAAGAAGCTTATGATAAATTCGCGTCTGCATTAGAACGGTACTACCCACTAAAAAGGTTAGGAGTCGCAAAAGAGTTCAAAGGTATAGAGATAGTGCATGAGAAAGGCAGGATCGTTTTGCACCAGAGAAAGTAACAGTTGCAAATTTTACGTGAGACAGGATACGCAAATTCTCGTCCGGCCAGTACCCCTGCGGTAGACAAAACACCGGAAGCAATGTCGGAAGATGCTGCTTTGCGTAAAAATGTCTATTCCGAGTATAGTAGGCAGTTTGCTTTATTTAGCCAAAATTTTAATGACAAAACCAGATATCGAACAAGCTCTTAATGCTGCAAGCGTCATGCAAACCATAGATAAAGGAGTAACCTATGCTATGTTAGGCAGAATTATAGGCTATTTAATCAAGTCTTTTCGCGGTTTAGCTTTTCACAGGCCAAAATCCGTTCAAGAGGGTATGACCTACCCTAAAGTCACGTCGTGGCCTGATGCCGCTCAGAAAGTTTGTTTAAAAACGGGTAAGTCTCGCACGGGTTATATAATATTGTGGGGAGGAGACCCGATAGGATGGCTTTCAAAAAGACAAAGTAGGATAGCACTTATTTGTTCAACATCCACATCCTTACTCTCACTCTCCCCCTCAGCTACATCCTCATCCCACTTGACTGTTCTTTCTGGATGTGCTTCCTTCCCTATCACGTACGGGTTAAACCGCACGTTTCTAACTCCTGTTATCACTTTTCTACCGTCCCACACTCTATATAACTCTCTAAATAAGTCATACCCTACTAGCATAACTTTCTTTCCTCTAAATTGTCCCTTTCTACCTTGCCTGTGTATATTGCCCCAATGCATCCTATTGGTCTACGGTGTCAAAAACGGTTTCCTTCGTAATAACTGTTCATATGGGGACATCCCTTTCCTAGGCCCTTGGGTGGCAGGCAATATGTTATGTAAAGTGGTTGCCGAATGCTCCATCTCTGCCCAGAAAGAAATGGGCAGGTGGGCGTGGTAACGCATGGCTCTTGCGGCCCCAGCCGTAATGTCCTTGGCTTTTTCAGCAATAGGGTTGCAATCTTTGTCCCCCGTCGCCGACGTTTTCCAAATAAACAGACTAGGCTTCCACCACTCTATCACTTCTTTTGGGACATCAAACTCTTGATCACATCTTATTTCTTGTACTTTATTTCCTGTCTGTCTCTCATAAAATGCTACCGCCTGCTTAATGCAGTCAATAAATTCGTTCTTATGCGAAAGATAATAATCCTTAATACACAACGAGTAATCGTCCGTAACCAAAATTTTGTGTCTCTTACCGTGTATTGAGCGTGCTGACCACGTTCCGGTGTCTACGTGTGTTACTACTCCTGGCTTACTAGCTCTCTCTATCTTATTAACCTTAAACCTAGGCAACTGCTTCGCCTTACCTATCATACGGGATTCGCAAACTCTACCTTCTTCTCATCTCCTACTAGCTTTATGCCTAATGCATTTGCTTGAGCTCTCATCTTCTTAATTCTATAGTGTCCACAAGCATAGTGGAACAATTCTATATCTACCTTTCTAATCGCACCAGGCTTGCGGGGATAAGACGCATACAGCGTTACCTCACCCGTTTTGCCCTCTGCCTGTCTACACTCCTGTCTTTCTCTCTTGGGGTTTCCCTCCCCTTTTACCCCACCACACCCCTATTCTTATTCTGTGGAGGTTCATAACGCTCATTGATGTCCAATGGGGCGTCAAACTCGTTGTCCCACCTATAAAGGAGGGTCGACATGAGCCTACCTCTGACAAGCACGTCTTTCTCTTCTAATCTTATGGGGTGTTTTAGTATGACCAACTGTCCATTTTGATGGACGATAGACCGATGATGGGTATAATCCATCCTGCCGGTCGACGCAATATTCACGGGTATAACCTGGCATCAAGGAGCATAGGCCTTGACACCTTAATTGGTTTGCCGTGTCCATTGATACGCGTCACTCTTGCCGTCCCCTCCTGTCCTATCTCACACTCTCCATTACCTGTTACTAGCTTGACAGGGGGTACGGACTTGATGTCGTGTAATATCTCAGGGTTGCATGCAACGTCTCGGGACGACCCGCTATCCTTAACTATCGTTTTCTTTCTATCTCGCCCCCTTCCCCATCTAACACTAGTGCATACTAGTTCTGTTTGCTGTTCTTATGTTGTGATGCTGGTGGCTGTGAGGTGTTGCTGTCTTGGGTCTGTGTTGGTGGGGATAGTGTCGCGCGAGCTACGTGCGCAACATACACTCCCTCTATCGCTCTCACCACATCTGTCAAGAACTCATCTAGCACTAACTTCCCATCACTCACTCTCTTCACCTCACCACTGCTTTCTCTAATGCATGTTCTTGTGAGTTGTTGAGCGAGCTGTGCTATGTCTTTGAAAGTAATGATGGGTGGTGTTTTGGTGTGTGGCTGAGCTTGGGGTGTTGAACCTGGTTGTGCTGTTAGGGTTGCAGCAGTGCCTCCCCTTTTTTTCCTCTTGGCCTCCCCGGTCCCTACAACAACGCTGGGCAGTCCGGCATCTGCCGGACTCCCACTCACGTCTAGAGTATCCTTCTTGTGCTTCTGTAAATATCGCCTAACATTCCCTTTGCGCGTGAATTGCAGAAATTCCGTGTCTATGTCTTCATCATCCACACATGCAGCCATTGCCATATCATGTCTTATTTCATCAGAGCATCGAGAGTCATTGCCATTATCATACTCTTCCATCTCTTCTTCATCTTCTTCCTCCTCACTACTCTCTCTCTCTCTCTCTCTCTCTCTCTCTCTCTCTCTGCATTGGCGTGTTATCTGTTTGCGTGACTTGTGCGGATGGTGCGGTGTGAGGTGTTTGTGTGGTGGAGGTGTGTTTTTACGGTGCTGCCCCTAGACGCCTGCTCCCCTTCACCTCCCCTTTCGCTTTATTCTGCTCACTCTCTCCCTCCCTCTGTGGAGTTTGGTCAGTGAATGTGGCAGTGAGGTTGTGCGGTGTGACTATCCCTCTCGCTTTTGCATCATCTCTCAAACCTCTCTCATCTGGATAATAAGGGGATTTAGGAGGACGGAGGTCTGGGCTGACAGCTAAGTCAAGCAAGGGGTATTCTTTGTCTTGCTTTTTGGCATGATACCCGCAAAATAGACCATAGGTCAAACGAGAAGCTTGCGCAGCATTAGGTCCCCGCTTGTCTTTCTCAAGGGAGATCTGACAAGGACTATTCTTTTTGTTTTTCCCGTGACAAATAAGGGACCTCGGGCTGTCTCGTGAATACCTCGCAATAGCTGTCTGAGGTGTTTTAGGGGCTGAGTTTTGACGCCATGGGGTGTCAGTGGAAATGCCCTTGGTTAGCTGACTTTGAGAGCGTGAGATTGGCGTGGCGGAGGGACTCCCTCCGTCACTTTGACTAGTTTGATTTGTTGACAGGGGACGAACACCTGGCTCAGTCTGGGGTTCCCCAGACTCGACATTCGCTCCCTTTCTGCCTCTCTCTTCGTCAGGGGTTTCCCCAGTTTCGTCTAGGACATCTCCCCCCATGAAAACGAGTAAAGCGTCACTATCTGTTTCGGTGTCCCCTTCTTGTTCTTGTTCTTCCTCTCTTATGAGGTTCGCATCTTTACGAGACTTTTTGTTCTTTGTGTTTTGATGTTTTCCCTTTTTCTTCTTCTTGTCGTTTTTGTCTTCGCTCACTTGATTTTTCTTACGGGGTTTCTTTGCTGGGCAATACTTTTTCGTGTGGCCTTTCTCGTTGCATTCAAAACAAGTGACCTTGAGCCACCAATCCTCCTTCTTCTTGAACTTTCTATACTTGCCCTTACCCCCTTCCCCCTCATCTCCCTGATCATCTAGCAAGAGGTTTGTCTCTCTCTTCTGCCTCGTGTGCTTGTCAGGCCTTTCCTTCCTCTCTTCTCCCTTCCACTTATCCTTTCTCCACAACGCCCATGTGTCTCTCGCACTATCGACTAGATCATCAAATCCGGGTCTTAGGTTGGGTGGTAGATTGAAGTGAAGTGCTTTGAAACTCTCTCCATATGCGGGGTGTCTTGCAAGCTTAGCGAGCAGGGCTCTCACTAGGTCATCTTCATCAAAGGGATGAGTTCTATGACTCTCTACCTCTCCTTTCATGGCAACATAGTCATTCAACCATGCATCAACATTTTGTCAGGGTTTGGGATATATGTTTTCGAAAATTTGTGCTTTAATGTTTTTGCTGACCCGGAGATTGAATCGAACTTGGCCCTAACTGCTTCTATCAGCTCTATCGGGCCAGTCACTATCTTAGTGCGCAAATATCGAACAACAACAGGGTGAGAAAAAGCAACAGACAAATGAGTTGTAGTGTTCGCATGCGTTCATAATGTCTCTTCTCTTTCTGTATCACTTTCACTCTTAGTGTGTGTGCTCGTTTCGACTGTTTTCTTCTCTCGCGTTTCAGTTTCTTAGCTCTTTTCTCTCTCCACTGTTTCTTCTGTTCGTCATACAGCTTTGCCCATTCTTTCGGTTTGTCTTCAGCAGATGATTTGCCTTCTTCTTTTTTCGTTTTGGGTCTCTGTCTACCCCCGTCTGAGACACTGCCATCATTGTCTGAATCGGAGTCAGGAGTATCCTCTGACTCTGGTTCTTCTGGCAACTCCCTTTCCTCAATTTCTATTGCTTTCGCTGGGTCGTAAGGATATTTAACCTTTGCTTTTGCTGGGTCATCGAATGCCAGCGTAACACACTCACCATGCCAGGCACTGATGCCTTTGACATAGTTCACTAGCTTGTAACGGAAGTCGGAATAATTCCAAGTGGTACCATCCAACTGCGGGATGTACTCTTGCTTTAAACCCATTGTTTTCTCAGTTCCAAGGCTCATAACCTTTGGGAAGCTACCCATCGTGGAACCTTTACCGATCCCTTTCAGGATCTATCCGGGCTACCTAGCAAGACTATCACGCAATATGGAAACGCACTTTAATAACTCGTATATATAGAAGAACTGACTCTGACTTCCGCGTCAAAAACTGACTAACTTAGGTGCTGGTCTGTCGCATTTTCAGTTAACATTGGTATTATTGACTGTCCGGCCTATTGACAAATCAACTATAAAAGTAACGGTGAATTAAATTGAAATAGCTATGACTAACGTGTATGGCTAAATAAGGGAAACTGCACTTATTAGTTGTGGTTCAAGTTGTACGGGTATGTTTTGGCATTTGTGCAGGTTACGGACCGTCTGTAACGCATCGAGTCAGTCCGAGTCACAGTTGACCCGTGTTAGAGAGACACTCCGTTTTTAACAGTTTTCCCCTCTGCAGTGGCTTGTTGTTTGGGTTCAATTCTGACTTCCCTTTCAGAAGTGGAGGTTAGCTTTGAACCTGTCGTGTTAATTAATAATTCCATTTTTCCCTTGAGCTCGTAAGGGTAAGACCACTGGGGTCTTATTAATAATACATTTGGAGTCCCTTTGCCTTTTTTCGAACTCATAGTATTTGGAATTTGGAACGACGCACCCTCTGGGAACAAGCTCAGCACTGTTGTTGACTATGTCTTGGTGAGGGTGCCAAGTAGCACAACAAGAAAATCTGCATGTGCCCCTTTTGCAACTGGAGCGCCGCAGAGCAAAAAGTAATCGCGCTTGATGCGTTGCTCGTAATGCGTTGTGCTTTGTGACATTTAGATGCGAGCTCCAGCCCGGAGGTGAGCGAAGAGGAGGTGGCAGACGAATCCGACGAATCCGATGGCCCAGCGCCCACTCCGAGCCCAAAGCCGACCCAAAAGCACAAGACTCGAAAAGCATAAGCAACCCCGGGAACAGCCCAGCAAGCTTGAAAATGAGGAGCGGAAATGTGGCCCGGGCTGCAAGTGCCCAAAGTGCCATATGATGACCGAAGTGAAGAAGAGGAAGAAGGTGGAAGAAATATAATGAAGACTGAGTGGAGCAATGAGCAAAAAAATTAAAAAGTTAATTTACTTACTCGTTAAACGTGTTATTTACTTACTAGTTAAAGGCGTTTTTGGTATTAAAATGATGATATACTATTTATCAATGCATGCACTGAATTACCTATTTCAATGCATGTCATGCATTGAAAAGACACATTTCAATGCATGCATTGACATTTTAGTGCATGCATTGACAATCAATTCATGCAGTGAAATACACATTTCTGTGCTGCATTGACATTTGAATGAATGCATTGAAAATCAATGCATGCATTGAAATACACATTTCTGTGCTGCATTGACATTTTAATGCATGAATACATGTATTGATCACTGCTGCATTGAAATTTTAATGCATGTATTGAAAATCAATGCATGTATTGAAACATACATTTCTGTGCACGTGCTGCATTGAAATTTCCATGCATGCATTGATACACATTTCCAGTGCATTAAAATGTCAATGCATTTCAATGCATCATGCATTGAAATTTCAGTGCATGCATTGAAATGTCAATGCATTGCATTGAAATTTCAATGCATGCATTGACATTTGGGATCATAGTGGTACATTACGATCGCGAGTGGGTTTTTGGCCACATGGGGTTTGCAATATTAATTGAGCGGAGAAAGTTTGGGAGTTACTTTGAAGTGGCGGGAAAGAGCGGATCTGAGCGGAGAGTTAAGAGAGGCGTCTGTGGGTGTGGAAAGTTGGGTCAGTGAAGATGGTTTGAAAAGTTCTAGAAGTTCTTGGTCACGCAGAAGTACCACTAAAAAAATGCCATAAATGGATTACCTATGTATTCCCTAGAAAAGCATGCCGGCTGTCGGCAAACACTTTTATGCATAAAAGCTGTAAGTGTGGGAAAGCTGTTGCCAAAAAAAAGGTAAAAAAGTTTTCTCTGAAAAAATCCAACCGAGGTCAACTAAATTTGTGACTTTTATGCATAAATGCTTTCCGCATTCCTTGAACTGACTCAGTGAATTAAATTCTGCTGCACTGACAATTTCCAGACACTGAAACAGTAGCTTGAGTGAGAAAAGTCGCATTAACGCTAGCCTGAATTAGAACTGATGTCATTGGAAGCGACACTTGATCCAAATATGCATAAAAGTGCTACATTTGCATTGCCTAGAACGGCCACACAAGGTTCAGCCTGAATGTTAATCTCAACCTAGGTCCTTCGTAAATGCAACTTCCTCAGTGAAAAAAACTTTTAATGCAAAAATTCCGACCGGTCGTGCCGTGCCGAATCTTTTACCTCTGGCGGGAAGCTGTTGACGGAGTCGAGTCAGTGTCAAAATCCCCAACGAAGCATGCCATCCAGGTTCTTGCCCTGACTGCGCGTGCAGAGCTGCGCAAGGGCGGACGAAGTGGTTGCTGGCTAGCAACTGCTTCCGACTCAGCGTCGGCGGCAGAGCCCTCCCAGTCACCTGAAGACTTGTCATCGTCACTGTCTGAGGTACACTGGGAATCACTGTGCGCCATTTCGTCTGTTTCATTTCCATCTTCAGCTGCGTCCAGCTCTGCTTCCCCTCGACGCCTGCGCCTTGGCCGTGGCAACATTCTGGGACTCCTCGCCAGTGACTTCTACAGAGCCGTCCCCGGCCTTTGCATCTGCCGCAGACATTGCTGAATCTCTTCTCTGCAAACTTGCCTGGGACAATTCCTGCTCGCCTTGCGATGCCTGAAGCTCCCTGTTCCCTTGCGAGTCTGCCTCCTGGGAATCTTGGAGCGGATCATCCACGACTCCTTCCTCAATCGCTGCGCGAACAGTGACAAGCCAGTTCAAAACCGAAAGGCGCTTGCAGCGCTGGACGTTTCCGTCGAACTGAGGAAGAACATCATTTTTGATTTGCAACTTGATCTCCAATGGAACAAGCCTGTTCTTCATGTCATCCTTGGAATCCCAGTCTTCAGCTGCGCCAACAGGGTACATTCTCGCAGTTCCACCTTTAATGCTTGCTACAAGCTCCAGTAAAAAATTGTACGCCGCCTCAACCTCTGGACCCCGAGGCTCAATCTTCTGTCTGTCCTGGTTACGGGAGCTTTCGCCCAGGTTTTCACGACTGTGAGTCAGCAACAACAGCGTTTTCTGTACATGTTGAAGATCAAACCGCATGGGGTCGCTCAAAGAATGCCTCGCAACGCTGCTGAGATTCGCTTCACATTTTTCTTCAGAGAACATCCTGGGGTCATGCTGAAACGCTCGCCAAGCTGGGTGGTTCACACTTCGCCAGTAGTTCAACAGAAGCAGGTGCAACGTCAGGACATGCGTGTACTCGTTGGCTTTGAAGTGCAACAACACATGCAAAGCTCTGTGCAAGTACACCCAAATTTGTTTGGGCATGTTCTCACGAATGACGCAACCCAGGTCCTGGGCCTGCACAACAACAACAACAACAACAACAACAACAACAACAAAACTGCATTTGTCAACAGTGGAGCTGAGCCAAAGACTTACCACGGGCATGAACCACTCAAACAACGTCAAAAGACTTCTGAGTGCTGTTCTGGCGTCTTCAGGAAGGGCCGCGTTGTCAGAGCTGTCCTGAATGTCCTTTCTCACGTGAGGGTAAGCTAGTCGCAGGTAAGCCATGATTGCAGTGATTGTCTTCAGCCGGGGCTTGATGCGGAATTTTTGTCAGGAAACAGTGCATGCCAAAACGGGCCGAACACTTGGCGCTTGAACTCACGCCAAATCAAAATGCACAAGAACTTGTGCACATGCCAGTGCCCGAGAAACACACACATCCAGGACTTCAGGTAGGTAAAGCCTCCGCTCAAGTCCAACATTGCCTGCAAAAACCGCACACACACAAAAGCTGTTCTTGCACAACTTCGTCACAACTTTAAAAAACACACCTTGAGAATTCTTTTGTAAATGTTGGAATCGACCGTGTAGAGCTTGTAACGGGGCTCTGCTCTTTTCCTGTCTTCGATCCGCTGCAAGTTTTTTCAACAAACGAATCAACGCATCATTCGATGCGATGTTTCGGTGCTCTAACCGCACACCGAAGAAAACAGTCCCCTTGTTCGCAGGGTCGTTGTCCGTGGAAAGACTGACGGGCAACCTGAGTGGAATTCTGTTTGATTCCTTGGAAGCAGAGTGTTGAAAAAATTGCAAAAAGTCAGGATTCCTGGTTTGCAACTCGTGCATCCTACTTCGTGTAAGCTCCGTCAAAGCCTGCTGAAAAAGATCATCTGGAATTGCGTTTCTCTTGCAGTCATTGCTCAAGCCTCCCGGGCCCGTTTCCACTCCCAAAGAACACCCCAAATCTCCCCCTCTGCTCTCAACATCGCCGTCGGAACCTGACTCCTAGCACCAAGCTCAAGCTCTGTACGGACGATCAATGCGATTCCCTCCTAGCAACGGCTTGAGCGACACTTGAGGTCCGTAATCCCGAGTGGCAGTCCATCCAAGTACAAATTATTAATATTAACCCTTGGCCCGGCGAGCGCCACATTTGTGGATCATTGCTACTAATCACTACTCGCTTTTGCTTTCATTTTTTCCAGTTTCATCTTCTTGTCGAACTCCTCATTCTCTTTCGCCTTCTTCTTCTCAGATATCACCAGCTTTTGAGCATGAGTGATAAAGGCCGCCAACTCAAAAGCAAATCTGAGAAAATTATATTTCTCCATATTGGGCAACGCCTGCTTTATTGGCGATCGGTGGTGGGGTGGTTGCTTCAAGGACAGAGTGATCCTTGGTAGGAATCAATCTCTTCCACGCCTCCTTGTGCAGTAACGCACCCACCAACAGTCTGAGCTTGGTCAGTACCCTGTCAGTCTTGTCTAACTCATCAACCACAGGATGAGTTTCTCCTGCTATCTTGATGCTTTTCTCTATCTCACTCATCCCCTCCTCCAAATTCTTCATTTCAGTCATAAAAAATTGGTATACTCCTGCCGAATTTTTCGAACTGAAATTGGACTTTATTTTTGCTGTATCGACTGCCTCCTGACCAGTCGCGAGGAGTCTAGCCCTTGCTCTTGGGTTTGTGTACTGGAGGTAATCCTCACACCGTGGGCCGTACGAACGTTCCCAAATCAGAGCTTGGGTGTGCACCCCAAAGATAGCATCAAGTAGTTCAAGGTGGGTATGTGAATCCCCAAACTTGATATGTTGCACCTTCTTCCTCTCTTCTCCATTGGAGACCAGTTTGCAGAGGAGCTGTGCTGTCTGGTAATGGGATATAGACATCCCTTCTAGTACGACTCCTCTCTCGTCTCAAATCATGAGGGATCCACACATAAGTGTCCTTCTCTGCCCCCATGCTGATATCAAAGTCTTCTTTAGAGAGGTCATAGTGGCCTTGCACCCACTGTTGTTCCTCCTCTGTGATCTCCTCCCCATCAATCAAGTTGATCATTTGTCGTCCTCCTCCTGTATAGGCAGGTGGCATAGTATTACCGTATGCTCCACTGCTTTCTTCTTGTTCAAATCCTCCTCTTCCTTCTTCTTCGTCTCCTCCATATGCTTCTGTTTCCTCCCAGCCCTCTCCTACTCCTCCTCCTACCCCTCCTCCTACTCCTCCTCCTACTCCTTCATTCACTCCTCCTTCTCCTCCTATTATTACTCTTCGTCTACTTATTTCTGCTCCTCCACCTACTCCTCCTCCTACCTCTTCTTCTTCTGCTTGTCCTCCTCCTTCATCCAATCCTCCTCCTCCTCCTTCATTCAATCCTCCTCCTCCTTGCTGCATTCGTTCTTCTTGTTCTTGTGATTCCAGATAATCATCCACCTCGCTGGTCTCTGTCGACCCGAGCCGAATTTCACTCACCACTTTTATGCATAAATGGATTGACCGGTTTCAGTGCCTGGTTGGTGCCACCTGCATTTTCTTTTTAACTGCAGACGTTTTAAAATTGAACTGTTCCAAAATGGCATTTTCACACTTTGAGCTTTCATGCACAAAAGTCAATGTCCGGTTTGGCCCTGGAAGCTTTTTCAGGCTCGTTCGGTTTTGTGTGAAGTTGTCTACCCTTCCACTGAAAACATTTCGTTAACAGTGTAAAACACAGTTGGTGTCTGGTGACTTCTGCAAAACCCCCCACGAACTGATCTTGAAGCAAAGACTGTGAATGCAACAATTTCGATGTGTGACAAAAATGTGTTTAACAAAGTGTAGAATGGTTTTTGTGTGTGAGTTCATGCCTTGCTTACCTGATTCTTTCCATCACAGTTTCAAGTCGTTTGCTTCTGTGCAGATCGAAGCTTCGCAAAGGAAGAATTCTTCCTGCAGAAGAGAGAACATCGATCCCTTCTCTGCTGAGACCACGATGTTTTAGTTCGAGACACAGATCCACCTCCTATTGCGTAAAACGTCGTCCTTGTTGAAACACCGTGAAAACAAAGAACGAAGCAAACTGCGATCAGATGCATTGCCTGTGTTTCCTCCAACTTCCGGGTACCCCCTTTGCAGTCTGGGATTGACGCCATCTTTTTCCAGTAGCGATGAAGTCGGTCTGGAGCAAACGTTTTCAGCCAGGCCTGGAATCCAAACCCAGAAAGTCGCCTGTCCAAACCATGTTTCATTTCACGATTGCTCAACAAAGGTTTGGGTACTGTACTTGTAGAACTTTTGCGCAGTTTTAGGTCGCCTTGAACGATCTCGTCGTGTGGAGGTCGATGTGGCTGGCCCTTCAGCTGTTGTGCGAGGGTCTTGAAATGAGATCTCAGTGTGGAAAGGTAATCGCGCTTAAGGATCTGAAAAACATGCATTTTCAGAGGTCATGAAAAGCTGTCTAAGTCCATTGAACATGAGACTTTTATGCATAAAAGTCCCAAATTGCCTTTTCAGCTCTGATTTTTTCAACAAAAAAAATGAAAAAACCGGTTTGGGCTGAGTTGAATATGAAACTTTTATGCATAAACGCTAATCCGGGCGGGTCCAAAAGGGACACCCAGTGCCACCAGTGCCTCAAAACTGTTTTGGGCTACTCATTTTTCAAGTTGTTAGTCGGGAAGTGCCTCTTTGGGCCAATCCAAACCGTACTTCAAATTTGGAATCCCGCGGCCCACGATTATGATTTAGCCAAAAAAAAAAACTGTTTTTGGCTCAGGACAATTTTTTTTTCTTGAGAGCAAAAAGTCCCTTTCGGCTTTTTCTCAACCACCCTCTGTTTTTCTCAACAGCCCAAAACTGCTTTGCGACAATGACCACCAAAAAAGTTGAGTCAGGGAAGGACGCTCGGTCTGGTGGATCGACCAAGACTGTGACTTGATTGTCCTACCCGCTCTTTTGCCAGAGTGTGAGACAAACATTCGGCCTACTTTTGCTGGAGTGGCCAGCAATTTTGGTTCCAGTAAAGGTTCAACAGGTCGAGTGTGGCTTGTTTCTGCTTTCAACGAAGAGAAGAAGCAAACCATCATCTTTCATTTGGAGGAGCGATGGTGTTTGCATTCGGGCAACACACAAGAATTGCCACAACAAGTGACCTGGGAACCTTCGCTGCGTCGCATCTTTGAAGAGGGCGTGACCACCAGTGCACCTACAAGTCAAAAACCATTTCCCTTTCGTTCTCTAGTTCTCTCCTTCTCGTTGTTCCCTTCTGTGTGTGCTTTCTGTTTGCTTGTTTCATTGTTTGATGTCTTTGTGTGTGTGGCTGAGTTTGAATTCGTCCCCCCTCCCACTTCCTCACGTGTTTTGCGGTGATTTTTTTGATTACGAATTACATGTGGCAACTGTAGGCAAGGCTTAAAGAGTTGCTGAGAGCCCAGGCTGAGGAGGCTGCCAGAGTGGCTCCCACTGAGAATGAGGTCTGGACCATTTGCAGCTGGCACTTTTATGCATAAAAGTTCCATGTTCGGATCGGCTCGGCTGCCTTTTTTATGTTTTTTTCGATTTTCCAATTGGGGTCCACTTTTTACGCCCGAGCCGAATTTCACTCACCACTTTTATGCATAAATGGATTGACCGGTTCCAGTGCCTGGTTGGTGCCACCTGAATTTTTTTTTTTTTTTTTTTTTTTTTTTTTTTTGCAGGCAACTGGAGACGAAGAAATAATTCTACCAAGCCCTTTGGCTAACACTCAATCCGAAGTTTCAGCGTTTGCAGCTGAAGCAACACTTGCTGGCAAGGATGGAAAAGACAAGGGAAAGGCTGAATTGGAGGGGGGACAAGGAAGAAGAAGGAGAAAAAACTGAACCCGAAGGACAAGAAGAAGACGACGAGGATGAAGATGAAACAACCGCTCTGTCTCGCACACTGTCTGCGCAAAAGAAGACAAAGAAAACGCGTCCTTCGTTCAGTCGAATGGAGACCCGGAGAATGAACCTGGAGATGACGACGGTGAAGAGCAGTCTCTGGCCTCAGGTTCGTGTCAGAAAAGGAAAATTCTTCCCAAGTCCAAACCAGTGAGACTTCCTGTTCAGAAGGCTCCTGTTTCTGCTTCAAGGAAATCAAGCCCATCAGGAAGCTCTGTGTCAGCCCCTGCAAAAGAGAAGCAGGAAGAGGAAGGAGAAAAGTGAAGACCTCAGCTTGACTCCTGACACTAGCAAACTTTCTCCTGCAGTCGAGAAAGCAAAGAAAATGAAAGGCAAGGCGAAGTTCGGCAAAAACGTGACCGAAAAAGACAAGCAAGCGCAAGAAGAAGCAAAGTACCAAGAAGGTAAAACCTCATTTGAGCCTGTCTGTACTTGTGACTTTTATGCATAAAAGTGTCATGTGTTGTTCAGAAACGAGGTCCTTGGTCCAGGCAGCAACCCAAGACATCTCTTCGCTTTCGTACGACAACGTTGAAGTTCTGCCAGACGAGATCGCGGGTGCTCCGCACAAAGGAGTCATCGACCGTTCGCTGGACGAACACCATGTTGGCGAACTCATGAACAATTTCTACACGAGTGGCAAACCCAACGACAATATCGAGTGGGTGGTTGGCTGCAGGACACCAAGGACAAGGTTAGCTTTGAAAAAGATTTTGGCTTGGACGACGAGGACAACGACTTGATGGAGCCTCCTGCTTTCTGCGACCGAGACACTGTCAATGAATGGACAAGAAAATGGAGAGTTGCTGGCCTCATCGACGGCAAGGCAAACTGGACTGGAACAACATTCCGTTGGACAAGCGTACGGAGTTGCAAACATTCCTGAGGGACAAGATGAAGGAAGGCAAGCTGCCCATGGAGGCGTTTGTGGGCATTCACACCTCCAACGCAATTCAGCGCTTGCATCGAATCCACCCCACGCAGCCGTTGTGCAAGTCATCAAGATGTCGAAGCTTCGATTCGTGAGATGGAACGAGAAAGGTCGGCGTGCAGTGAGTCTGTTGGGTGCCTACGAGAATCGCGTGGCGCAGACGCAACGCAAGAACACGTTTGGGGAGAACGCCATCGCCGCCCACAACCAAGGCTACCTTGCGATTTTGCGCCTCAAGGATCAATCTCCCAAGTCGATTCAAAAGTTTTTGGGTACTTGGAAACAGGAGTTTGATCTTTCCCGCAAGATCAACCAAGCTACCTTCAATTCGATGTGGACGTACGTGTCGTCTCACACAGGCGAT
>WBZZ01000890.1:215000-217500 GCA_019918135.1 Paulinella micropora | reverse complement strand
TGTTGTCATGAGCTTTCAAAGGGTGGGTTTATAATTGTCACGACGTTTTGATTGATGGAAAACGATGATATCAAAGTTGGACTAGTTTGCTACTTGAAATTTTCGATTGCAATTTGTGTGGATGACCCTTCTCTTCTTACTTTTATTTTCTGCTGACGCATCTTGGTTGGCGTGTGTGTGCAGACGATCGCTGGCGAGGGTCCGGAGTGAAGACAGTCAACAGGTGTGATGTGCCCCTCCGGTCTTTTTACATCTATGGGACATTCAAGTGGCAAAACAGCCCAACTTTGAACTCATTGTTCTCAATCGATATTTGAAATACAAATGCAGAGCAGACCGTTGGAAAGCTCTTGTCCTGTGCTTTCAAATGATGGCTTCAGCATTGTCGTATCATTTCGATTGATGGAGAACGATGAGATCCAAGTTGGATAGTTTGCCATTTGAATGAGGGCCCAGAGTGAAGACAGTGACTGCTAAGATGTGCCCATCCGGCCCAGTCACATCCATGCATATTACTGGGGTACTTCCGAGTATCATCCAACTTCGTTCATGTTTCTCAATCAGTATTTGAGCTTATAAAAGCGCTGAACATGGCACAGGAGAGCTCCTATCCTGAGCTTTCCAACGATGGCTTCAGAGTTATCATATCACAACAATTGATGGAGAACGATGAGATCAAAGTTCGACAATTTTGCCTCTGGAATGTTTTCTGATTTTCATCCGTATTCTGCGACTTTAGTCTCGGCCGGGCCAGACAGTCCTGCAGATTTATTTCGAGTTTTCTTTCTTCTTCTCTCAACGTCACGTTTGCTTTCGTTCGTGTACAGTTCGGGGGGTCCGTTTGTAATATATGATGCAATAGTTTGTAGTCTAAATCAGTTTTGTAGTAAGCACTTTATGAGGTGATCACGCAAGTTTCGTTTCCTAGATTCTGAAGTTTTCCGTCAGCAATTTTGTCCTTCAATCATATGATGTGAAAGCATTTTATACACTGTCAATCATCTAAAGTGAAGCATTTTCTGAACGATCTCCGAGTCTCTGCTTACGTTACTTGACATAGAACGTGACCTTGTGAAGTTATTAATATTAATACTATTAATAACTTATCAGACTTAGCACTTCAACGACCGGCCAAAATCACTACCGTTGACTTTTTACTGTTTTTGACCGGCCCGTTAGTTTCTTCTCTGCACGACGTTTCGACTTCACTAACTAGTTTTCGATTTCGTTCAGAAATAACTTCAAACAATCAAGTCAAAGTTCTTTTTAGAAAAGATTACTACACTATTGCCTTTTTCCCAGTTTATTACCTTTGCCCCCGATTTCCCGTGAAACACGCACGTTGCAGTAAATTTGTGGACAAGCTAACAAGAGTGAGGGCGGAAAACAATATTTGACTTGCTTTTTTGATAGTACATCCATGACTGAGGAAACCTTTTCCCAAATGCAACTTGAAATTCTTGACCGTGGCACTTGAACTACAACTGAGTTGGACTTGAAGCCACTCTTGAAGTGTTTTACAGCTGTTTCAAGTTACGCAAGCTCACCAAACTCACAATCTACGTTCAGTCGTGACCGTACTTTGCAACCCAAGTATGCAAACAAGTATAAATCTACGTAAACAACGAAGTGACCGCTCTGCTATTTACTGGTCAGTAGTATTCACCTGCTCTCTGGAGTTAGGACTTAAATTGCAGCCATAGAGATCTTTAATGACCCGGGCCGCGTCAGTCGTGGTTCTTGCATTTAGAGGGACAGTCGCCAGTGCAGAGCTTTTATATATGTGGGTTGAAGTCACCGGCACCAGGTACACGACCACATCTCAAAGAGTAGCCGCACCTGGCCTGGAACGAGACTGAGAAGGGCAGTGGGACCCGTAGTGTTGGTATTGTACCTTGATCCGAGGCTTCACGTCTGCTTTACAAGCCAACAGTATCAGACATTGTGTCTTCTTCAATAAATTATGAAGCTTTACAGATGAGCGGCCTTGCTTACTTAGGAGTGATGACAGGGGGCCGTTACCGTCAGAGACCTCGCATGTCAGTGCGCATCCCTTTTGATCCTTGTTTACGTTTATTGCATCATGCGACTACAGCGTGCTCTTCAAAAAATCATATACTAATAGTAGAACTCGGAATGTCACTGATACTATCTGTTATATAATAGTTTCGCGGGTCACTGGCACAGACGCCTCCTGGCTCTTGCAAGCCAAACAAAGCATACAGTATCTGTTAGCTGAGCGGGTACAGTGACCTTCATGGACTGGCGAGTAAGAGAGATCCTCACGCGCGAGCCGCACTCATTGATTGAACACCAACTTGCGGGACTATGTATCTACCTCTCTGTCAAGCCAAACAACACCCTCGCTTTCTGCAGAGAGAGCTTCTGCTTGTCCTTGACGGCGTTGCTGGGTTTGAGACCTAGTGAGATAGGTAGGAGGTAGGTAGGTAGATGGGTAGGTAGGTAGGTAGGTAGGTAGGTAGGTAGATAGATAGATAGA
>WBZZ01000890.1:207500-212500 GCA_019918135.1 Paulinella micropora | reverse complement strand
TACATAACATACATACATACATACATACATACATACATACATACATAGCTACATGACTAGGTAGAGCATGGTGTTACCGACTGGCTCTGTCCGATGCGGTGGCAGCGGTTCATGGCCTGCGCTTCCTCTCCTAACCAACAAACAACACCGCAACGCTGTGTATCTATGTTATGAATGTATGATCGTTATTTACGTATGTATATTATGTATGAAGGAAAAAACGCATGTAACTCATGTATGTATGTACGCATGTATTGTGTATGTATGCATGTATGTCTGTATGTATGTATGTATGTATGTTATGTATGTTATGTATGTATGTATGTTATGTATGCGGTGGCAGCGGTTCATAGGCTGTGCTTCCTCTCCTAAGCCGCCATGCTGCAGTAGAGTACACTAAACTCAAGCGTTGTGCTCGTCACAGCTGTGGCTTAACTTCCAAATAGCTTAGTTACTAATTAGGGCTAGGGTTGAGGTTAGGGTTAGGGTTAGGGTTAGGGGGGTCAGGGTTAGGGTTAGGGTTAGGGTTAGGGTTAGGGTTTGACCGGCTTTAAGAAATGGCTCCAGCAAGATGATGCGGCGTGCAGCCACTAGCGTCAGCCCTGATAGATAGGTAGATGGGTAGATAGGTAGGTAGGAAGGTAAAGGTAGGTAGGTAGGTAGGTAGGTAGGTAGGTAGGTAGAGAGATAGATAGATAGACAGATAGATAGATAGATAGATAGATAGATAGATAGATAGATAGATAGATAGATAGATAGATAGATAGATAGATAGGTAGATAGATAGATAGATAGATAGATAGCTCGACCAGCGGCGGCGGTGGACGCGTGCAGCAGGAACACGTTGCAGTCGGTGTCTGTAGAGAAGGTGTGCACCGTGCTGGAGATGGACGAAGCTGGCCGCCCAGGGAAGATGCTGACGTGAGCAATCTCCTGCGGGACACATTGGCATAGTGAGGCAACAGAAGGGACAAATTGGCACAGTTAGGCACCAGACGGGACAGATCGGCAGTTGTGAGGAAAAGCACCTCGTTCCTGAGCCAGAACTGTAAGTGCTTGAGCGAGTTGACAGACTGTGCGAACACCACCACTTTCGGACCCAGAGCCGAAGGAGCACTAACCAAGGTAAGTAGAATGTAAAATACTGTACATGCATATAGGTGCGAAAAATTCTATGACTTTGCATGTACATGTGATACAAGTCTACTCTCTGTCTATCTATCTATCTATCTATCTATCTATCTATCTATCTATCTATCTATCTATCTTTCTCTCTCTCTCTCTCTCTCTTTTTTTTTTTTTTTTTTTTTCTTCTTCCTTTTTTTCTTTCTTTCTTTCTCTTTCTCTGTCTATCTATCTATCTATCTATCTATCTATCTATCTATCTATCTATCTATCTATCTATCTATCTGCACCTGATTTCTCGCAGCACAGCTCGCAGCTTGGGCGCGCAGGCGCGGTACAGCCCTAACATGACACAAGATAAGATAACACAACATATCATAATATAGCATAACAAAACGATACGTCACATAACTAACACGACATAGCAAACCATAACATAACATAACACAAAATAACAGAACATGACATAAACATAACATGACATAATATAACATAATATAACATAACATAACATAACATAACATCACATCACATCACATCACATCACATCACATACCCTGGGTGGCGTCTTCGTCCTCGGCCTTGTCCTCGTCCAGAAGCGAGAGCGTGGGGCGACCGGCCTGATTGATAGATGGATATAGGTAGATTAGTAGGAGGTAGGTAGGTAGATAGATAGATAGATAGATAGATAGATAGATAGATAGATAGATAGATAGATAGATAGATAGATAGGATGTAGTTGGACGAGCTCACCTGCTCGGGCAGCAGGCTGTTCACGGTGTCTTTGGCGTGTAGGGGCAGACGGGTCAGGTAGCAGATGGGATAATTTGGCAATAGTGAGGCAACAGACTGGAAAACTTTGGCAATAGTGAGTCAACAGACTGGACAAAATGGCAACAGCGAGGCAATATACGGGACAACTTTGGCAATAGTGGGGAAAGCACCTGCTCGGGCAGCAGGCTGGCCACGGTGTCCAGCAGGCTGGCCACGGTGTCTTTGGCGTGTAAGGGCAGACACGTGGCGTGCTGCAGCATGGTGAGAAACTTGATCGGCAAGGAAGGAAACTTCGCGCTGCGGGGGGCGGGTGCGAGGTGTGGGACAGGCAACGCTTCCACTTCATTGAGCGACAGTGCGGGGGCGAAGGAGAACTGTTTGGCCTCGGCCGCTACTGCCAGCTGTGGCGGCGTCTGCTCCTGCTTCTCCTCCTTGCCCGTACGTTTCTCTGCCTTGGCGCCCGACTGCTGCTGCAGTTGCTGCTCTTGTGCCGCCTTCTCCTCTTGCTCCTTCTGCAGCCTGGCCTGCTCCGCACGCGCCTGTTCTTCCGGACTGGGGATCACTACTCTGATCAGGTCTGCCAGCTAAGTAGATAGATAGATAGATAGATAGGTAGGTAGGTAGGTAGGTAGATATATATATAGATAGATAGATAGATAGATAGATAGATAGATAGATAGATAGATAGATAGATAGATAGGTAGGTAGGTAGGTAGGTAGATATCTTGCCTGGTAGCTGGAGCGACAGCAGGGGCAGGAAGGGTTTCTCCCATCCGAGGCCAGGTAGCGCGTAGCGGCCAGGATGCAAGCGGCACAGAACAGGTGGACACAGCGCGTGAAGGTGGGGTGTCTTGCGGGCTCCAGGCAGATGAAGCACGAGCGCGGCTTGCCGTCCATGATGTCTGCTAACATCTGGAAGCCCGTTTGCTCCAGCTTGAAGTTCTCAGCAAACACGTCGGACCCGCCAGAACGCTCAATCACTTTTTGCAGCACGGAGAGGTAAGGCGTGATCTCGCCGAGTTTGGCCTGTGCTGCAGCGCAGTCGGCGATGATGCGGTGCTTGGAGCGCTCCAGCGCCTTGAGGTGACCGAAGCCGCGGGTGGCGGGCCCTAAGCAAGTAAGTAAGTAAGCGACTAAGAAAGCAACAAGAAAAAGTAAGCTACCTTTCCTAGACCAGCCGCGAGCCTGCTCTTCCTGCCTTCGTTTCTTGGCTTCGCGCAGACGCGCGCGGTACAAGAACAAAATCTCGTGTCGCGCCTTGTGCCAAAACAACTCACCATCGTCGTCCTTGTCCTTATGCTGTGTGTATCTGTCCTTGGACGGCAGTTGTTCCTCCTCGCTCTCCTCGTCCTATGTATGTATATGTGTATGTATGTATGTATGTATGTATGTATGTATGTATGTATGTACCTCTGCTTCTTGCTCCTCTTCCTGCTCGGCTTCGTCGTGGCCCTTCACATCACATCACACATTACATTCCACATTACATTAGATTAGATTACATGAAATTCCACATTACATTCCAAATTTCATTCCACATTACATTACACTGCATTATATTACATTATATTATATTACATTACATTACATTACATTAAATTACATTACATTACATGACATTACATTACATGACATTACATGACATTAGATAGCATTATATTGGATTGGATTGCATTGCATGGCATTGCATGGCATTCCACGACCTCCTCCACTTCCTCCTTTCCCAGCAGCCCTCCCTCCTGCTCCGCATCCTGGGCCAGCTCTTCGAACTCTGTGTAGCCCGTGCTTTTGTCCTCGGGGCCGTTGGAAAGCTCCAGCCCGTCCTCCAACTCCTTGAAAAGATGTACATACATACATACATACACACATACATACATACATACATACTACATACATACATGCATACATGCAATGCATGTATACTTACATACACATACATATATACATACGTGCATGCATGCATGCATGCATACATACATACATACATACATACATACATGCATGCATACATACATACATACATACATACATACATACATACATACATAGAAACTTACTTTGCTCAGTTTCTTTTCGTCCTCTGCCAGCTTGGTGGTGCGTTTCTGACAAGATGCCAGTGCTTTCCTCACCTTCTTGAGCTGCTGCTCGAGCTTCTTGGCCTCCTCGTCCTTTTCCTCTATGGCCTCTTCGTTGCCTTGCTCGGCCTTACCGCCCTTGCCACGCTTTCTCTGCTTGTCTACCGTTTCCAGCTGGCGACTCAGCTCTGCTAGCTCGCGCTCCTTCTGCTCCGTGCGCTTCTCTATCTTCTCTCTTTCTTCTTCCAACTGGTTTAGCTGGTAACGTCGGTTCCAGACCAGCGCAGACTTTTTGCACTCGATCAATACTTCCCTAGACACATACACATACAAATACACACATACACATACACATACACATACACATACACATACACATACACATACACATACACATACGCATACGCATACGCATACGCATACGCATACGCATACGCATACGCATACGCATACGCATACACATACACATACACATACACATACACATACACATACACATACACAAACACATACACAAACACAAACACAAACACATACAGCTACTTGTCCAGGCGCTTGGCGAACGCTGCGCGCCTACTCAGCCGAGCACTCGCCTCCTGCACGTCGCGGTTCAGTCGCAGCGTCTTGAGCGTTCTTTCAAGGAACAACCACGGTCCTATAGATAGGTAGGTAGATAGGTAGATGGGTAGATAGGTAGGTAGGTAGGTAGGTAGGTAGGTAGGTAGATAGATGGATAGATAGATAGATAGATAGATAGATAGATAGATAGATAGATAGATAGATAGATAGATAGATAGATAGATACCTGGCAGAGTGTCAGGACACTCTCCGTCCTCATTCATCTCCTCTTCCTAGATAGACAGACAGACAGATAGATAGATAGATAGATAGATAGATAGATAGATAGATAGATAGATAGATAGATAGATAGATAGATAGATAGATAGATAGATAGATAGATAGATAAATAGATAAATAGGTAGGTAGGTAGGTAGGTAGGTAGATAGATAGATAGATAGATAGATA
>WBZZ01000890.1:170000-190000 GCA_019918135.1 Paulinella micropora | reverse complement strand
CCCCCCCCCCCCCCCCCCCCCTTTTTCCTTGCTCATCACAAAATCCAAAAGGCGAAACTGGAGTGAAGAGAGAACGCTAATTCCTTCGACTACTGCTCAAACAGATGCAGTACTAGATGCGTTCAGGACCCTTGCATGCACTGCGAAGAGAACTACTTTGGTAAGGGTGATTATCCCACTCATCACGAGAAAACTGACGTACCAACAAAACCAGTAATTTGTGGCCCAACTCGTTTGAGAAGGTCAGCAGGGACACCTTTTTGACCCAGAATCAAAACCAACCTCAGTTCTCGAGAAGGAATGTTTTTGTGGGCCTTTCTTGTATTGGCCCATGCGGTCAAGTCCAACTTCGTGCAGATGGAGCGTGGTTTGAAGATTCATCCTGAGAACCACGTCAGTGATCAGCTCTTTGGCGCCTTTGCACAATTGGACAATTTTATGTAGGTTGAAGACTGGGAATTGAAGCATGCCTCTGATCCTTCTCAGACGATGGAAGTCGGGTTCAGTATGAAAACGGACCCTGTGAAGCGTGCGAAGCTGGAAAAATTCTTTTGGGAGGTATCGTTTTTGTTGGTTTTCTTAGTGGTAGTTTGTGTATGCCTGACCCATTTCCAAGAATGTCATGCGTCATGTCAACTTGACAGAGTAGAGCGTAATCCTTGTAGGTTTCTGATCCAAAGCATCCATCATATTGCAACTACCTTTCGGGCCCAGAGCTCCAGCAATATATCGCTGCTTCGAACGACAACATTCTGACAGTTGTGGAATTCCTGGAACTGCATGGTGTGACCCACATTCGTGTGGGCGACAACAGGGACATGGTCTACGCAACTGCCTCCATTAGCAAGCTTGAGTCCATGCTTCAAACAAAGTTTGGCCAGTTCTACTCTGAAAAGTACAGGGTGCACGTTGATCGTATCACATCGCCTTACTACTTGCCAGCAGGAATTGCTGCAGTTGTAGCTCTGGTTGACGGTATCGCCGTCTTCCCTGGGCTGCGAGTTATGAAGAAAGTTCGAGACCCAGTGGACCCCGTGGCCGACGTGACCGCTGGCGCCGCGAGCTGGCCCAATTACTGTCCCGGAACGCCTGTGTGTAATGGAAGAATCACACCCAACATTACTGCACTTATGTACAATTCCTACTCAATGACTACAAATTTCAAAGTAGCTCCAGGAAATGGTGTGGCTGTTGCCGAGTTCCAGACGCAGAAGTACGACGAGTCAGACCTTGATGTTTTCGGCAAGGACTGTGGTATTCCCACCATACAGGTAAAAGATGTGAATGGATTCGCCAAAGGCAGCCAGGGCGGTGTCGAGACCATGCTGGACCTGGAGTTCATCTCAGGAAACGGACTTGGCATTCCGTTGGTCGACTATTTCTACTACCGTTACTCCCTTCTTACGTTTACAGAGCAGATCAACGCTCAAGGTTAGACCAGACTTTGCTGTTTGTTTCTGCGTTTCCCATTCCCAGCATTCATATATTTACGATGCATAGAAAACATGGACCTACCTTTTGAACAGGGAACATTTATTTGCCGTTTTGTGTATGGTGGACCTTTGATGTCTTTGCGGACATGTTCATCGACATAGACAGACATAGACATAGACATAAACATAGGCATAGACATGGACATGAACACACGCTCAGGCTATTCTATATTGGCAGGTGGTAAGGGGCCGCTGGTATATTCGGTGTCATACGGGAACGACGAGGTGCAACAAACATCGGAGGACTACATGTTCCAATGCAACACGGCCTTCATGGCCGCCGCAACGCTCGGCTATTCGATCTTGTTCGCGTCCGGAGATCAGGGAGTGTGGGGCAGAACGGGCGTTGGCTCCACCTTCCATCCCGACTTCCCGGCTGGCTCGCCCTACATCACGGCCGTGGTCCTTGCATGACCCTCAGTTTGGCAGTGTGGAATATATGTGTCGATTGGCTTAGGGCGGCACCGATTTCACCTCGCCGAATCCCTCGCTGGATAACTATGAGGTTGTTCTATCCCTTTTCAATATACTGCACATATATGTACATGAATATACAAAGGAATAAATTTTTTTTTTGTTTTTTTTTTTTTGTTGTTTTTTTGTTGTTTTTTTTTTGGGGGGGGGGGGCGGTGCCTGTGCCAGGAAAAGTGCTCTACGGATGGTGGCGGTGGGTTCTCCAACACGTTCGACATGCCCCCGTACCAAGCCAAGGTATCCTCAGTAAAGGAGTTATGTGTGTGTAAAGAAACGTACTAAGAAAACGTATTAACATGCACTCATACATCTCTTTCGGGTAACGTGAAGACATGTTGAAAAAATGCGAACTGATTGCTCTCTTTGGTAGAGCTTCCCTTTAAAGCATACTTGTGGTCACGTAGGCGGTGAACGATTACATCTCTGCAGCATCCAAGGCAGATGTCCTCCCGCCCAAGGCCCTCTGGTTGGTTACATACATACATACATACATACGTACGTACGTACATACATACATACATACATACATACATACATAGGAATGCCTCGGGCAGAGCATACCCTGACATCGCTGCGGAGTTCGGCTTGGTTGTCTCTTACTGCATTGTGGCCAACGGCAAGTGGGAAGGTATGTAAATATCTATATCTATATCTACCTAAATCTTTCTATATTTATGCAGGAGTTGCTGGCACCTCGGCCTCGTGTCCCGTTGTGGCGCACGGCATTTCAGTACTCAACAATATCCAGCTCCTCAAAGGCAAAAAACCGCTGGGCTTTTTGAACCCTTGGATTTACCAAACGTTTTACACCGACCCGACCGCTTTCACTGATATCACCAAGGGGCAGAACAACGAAGAGCATGCACAAGGAGGCTTTGTGGCGCTACCTGGCTGGGACCCCTGCTCTGGAGTGGGCACTCCTAACTTCGCCCGCATGGCCAAGTATCTTCCTTGATCAGTTCAGCAAGCTTATAAAAAGCTGGCCCAGGAACGAACATTCAGCTGGCGGTTCATCAGACTCTTTGTCAACTACTTTGTACGTTGCTGTCAACAGTCCGACAATTATTGCATTAAGAGAAATATTGAATGCAAGGTAATTTTTACATAGTTTGCAATATTTCTGATCGGATCCTTGCTCGTTCTATTCATCCAGGCTGCTAGCTAAATTGATGACTTGAAACTGTGACTGCTTTTTGTTTACAGATTATTAATATTTTTTCTCTTCTCGTTTCTCTTGATATTACAATAATATATATTATACCACTTCCATTTTCCTTTACTCTTCCCACGTCACACTATTCCTACTAGTGGCAAGTATTCTCTTGTTATTAATACAAGTCACAGTGTTTGTGTTTTTAAAAAAAATAATTAAACTGAGCAGCCTTTTACCGTCCGCATTTTATTAATTAGAGTTTTATTAATAATAAACCGACATTGACTCCAAATTTTTTTCTTGGACTCTAAAATTACATATGAAATTTCTTGGAGTCATGCTAGTTCAGCGCGGCCCAAGTTCTTACTGCCTGGAGACGACTCGCAATCTTTGTGGATATATATTAAACTCGTATTGTTTATTTGTACAATATCATCAAGTTAATGATATTGCAGATGAAATCCTTCAATTTAATTCAGATTTCAAGTTTTAACTTTTCAAGTGAAAAAACCGAACGAATTGAGCTCATCCTTGGCAATGAAAAAATTAGAGTCATTCATCAAATTCTGTACTATCCCCAACGATAGCTCAATGGAAGAGTAAGTCGGTAATATAACCGAACACAGTCCTCAAAAAAGAGAATGATGTCTCGTTATATTAGCTCAGTGACGCAAAGACAAAAAGCCACCAAAAGACCAGGATCAAATTGGCATTTCAGACGTGTCCGGCCAGACGAAATCTATAAATAAGTTTTTTACCGGATAATTCGGGGGGTGATGTCCACAGTACCTCCTCCCAGTTTTTTATGGCGGAACTTCGTTTCCGACATAATACGCTTTGAACTGATTTCTTTTCTGACTAAGATTCGTTTAGAGTTATGTATGAAGATACATCAACCCACGAATTAGCCGTTATAAAACAACAATGATACTTGCCCCGGTACCAATCGTATATATACTCTAGCACATTCAGTATCTATATTAAAATCTTCCTCTTTCTTCTGTCGATAAGATATTTGTGCAGTATGTCCAAGTATAATGTTTTATGGTTGAGTAATAATGTAATGTCGCCATTTCCATACATATGTAATAACCGGTCGTCGATTTCCATAAATACATTTACTTTTTGTGAAGACATACCCTTGTATAAATCGGTATCATTTAATATAGTGTCAGGTGATCAAGTCTGACGACTATATCCGAAGTTGGGTTGAGTGCGCCCTAGCCTTGCGATATGCCGATACAAGTAGAGATCGATGGAATCCGGTGTAGCAGTTCATGTTATTAAAATATATCAGTTCTTGATTAGACTGTAGAGTCTTTAATGAGATCATCATTCTGGTACTAATGCGGGTCGTATCCAGGAAACACCATCGCTCACTCAAATAGCGATCCCGTAACGGTGCTGTTTCATGGCCGTTTCCTGTCTCTGCCGAAGCAAGAGAATAGAATGCCTATTTTTTGTCAGCTGTGTCTTGTTAATCTCTAGAAGAATGAATGCTGTAGTAGCTTTAATATCTAAGTAAGGTTGTCGGGACGATATTGGATCAATGCTATGTTCGCAATCGATCAGGTCCACAATACTTCTAGAGAAAAAAAATACTTACTATAGACGCCGTTTACGCGCGCGGACTCCTTTACCTGGTGGAGGACCTCCAACCAAAGTTAAGTCTAAGGTAGACTGTTCGAATTTGTGAGGGATTGCGCCTTGTGCCAAGTCAAAAGGAGTGTCCAGCACCCCTCGTGGTAGTGCTTGTATGGTCCACGCGGTATGATCTTTATCTGTGGGAGATATGGTATCATCCCATGTCTCAAGTTTCTTGGCGTCTTTATATACTGGAAGGTATTGTCTTACTTTAGGATCTTCCACTGGATCCAGACTCCTCCAGAAATGTAAGACTGGTTGTATTATTTGTGCCGCAGTCGAAATTCGATTCGATCGCGTATGGCGTTTGTGAGGTACTGCCATGACTCTCATGAGATATAAATCTGAGAGCGTGTCATCGGCTACGTGTTGAGCCGCAGGCCTCACCAAGTAAAAAGCGTCTTTGGCCCATGAAATATGTCCAATCGCATCTCCTTCTTTCCAACTGGGGTGAACGAGAGTGTCATTGCCCGCGCGAGGGTCTTGATCTCCGTCATCGCTCCCCTCTTGATGGACTCCTTGCGAACGTGGCCGTCCTTATCGCCTTTCTCGGTCGGTCGTATATAAGGTCATTTTGCGCTCTCCTTATTTGCGCCTCCGTGAACTTTCCTTCCGGCACGTTCGACTCCACCCTTTTGCGGGTCTGAGTCCCCGTCGCACTTTTGCGGTCGGTGGCCCGCTTGTTCTCCAGCTCAGCCTCGTCCTTCTCCGCAATTGGTGCCCTGTAGGCATCCCGTTCCGAGATATCCTCCTGACGGATTGGTGGGACCTCTTTAAAGTCAGCCTCCATCCGTTTGAGTGCTTGATCAACGGACTCATCTTCAAGTAGGAAGGGATCATACGTAATCAGCCTTCGTACATTGACTATTTGAACTTTTCCTCTGCCCTGATTTTATAATTCAAAGGCCCCATCTGTTCCATGAACTGGTATGGTCCTTTCCAGTGGATGAACAGCTTCGAGCTGACTCCCTGAGGAACCTGAGGATGATACAGTAGTACAATATCCCCGACCTGAAATCTGACTTGATCCAGGTGTGCCTGCCTGACACCTTCAGCATCAGTCTTCCTGCGCTCCGCCTCCCTATGCGCCTGTACTATTTGCTCCGCCTCCATCTTCGCCCGAAGTCTCACCCCAAACAGCTCATCCTGATCTGCCCATGAATCTTTTGGGTGCAGCAGTGAGGCTGGGATGGCGGGCTCACGCCCATATACCAATTGGTATGGCGAGACGGAACCTTTTGAACCACCTAACGCTGTAGAGGGTAGGCAATTCATAGCAAAGGCAAACGAGGATGCTGCCTCCACCCATGCCTTTTGGTTGTCCTTCTTCATACAATACATCTTCAGCGCGGCCTTGAGGGGTCTATGCACCCGCTCTATCTTGCCGTTCGCTCTGGGGTTATAGGCGGTGACATATTGCCATTTCATGCCGTAATATGCAGATAGCTTGTCGATGACTTCATTATTAAAGTCAGAGCCTCGATCTGAGCATATTTTTCTCGGCACCCCAATCTGTGAGATGGAGCCATCTACCCGTGGCGAATCGACTTTTGGCACTGCGCTGAGGGAGGCGTCGGCCGCCAGCCCCTCCCCGGGCACACGAGCTGCCCCCCCCCCGCCGGCCACGCCTCCCGCGGGGCACGCCCTGGCGCCGCACCCCGCCGGCCACGCCTCCCGCGGGGCACGCCCTGGCGCGATCCTGTCAATCAACGCCTTGGCTGTTGTTTCGCCCGTAACGTCTTTGACTGGGACCACCCATACATAGTTGGTGGCTCTGTCTATGGCCGTTAGAAGGTATCTGTAACCTTCCGTCGTGACCGGGAAAGGTCCTACATGATCAGTGTGTAAGAACTCGAACATTCCTAAGTGTAAAGGAAAAGTCCCGATCAGGCCAAAATTCGCCTTCAATGGTGTTTTGGATGTCTTGCATGGGATGCATGCATTGACCTGTTCATCAATATTCTCCTTCATCTTCTTCCACCAGAATCGTCTCGAAATGAACATGTGCGTTCTTTGTCGGCCCGGGTGCGCCAGTAGTGGGCAGTTATGAGCAGCGACAAAAATGATGTGTCTGAGTTTCTCAGAAACACAGAGAGTCCATTTGTCTGGTTGTGATGCATAGCGCCCGTGTTGGCCTTTGTACCACAAGAGACCGTCTCTCCACCCCATCTCCTTCTGTTGCTCCTTAATCTCCTTCGTCATTTTCAGCTCGTTCGGGTTCTTGTATAGCTGTATTAGCTCTTTGAACTCCAGATCGAGAGCCTGTTGCTGTCTCCATGCAGTGGGTGAGGCTATGTGGATAGTCCCATCCTCTAGCTGCACTCCTATCCTCTCAGGGTTTTCGTCTAACTCCTCCTTGTTCTCCTGCGGGGGTTCCGCATATGCTTCTTGCTTAATCTCTTCTTGTTTTATCTCCGCCTTCATATTCTCATATGCTTCATAGGACCACTCAGCATCCTCGAGGACATGTGCTGTACAACATATCCCATGATCCGGACCTTGCGGGCTATGACGTAGACCCGATCGGTTATATCGGACCCCTCTCGCCATCTGCATCGACTCGATATGATGCACTTCGTATGTGCAGTCTGGGGATAGATCCTCCATTTCTGCTGATGATACGAGAGCTGCCACTTCTGAGTGAAACTCTAGCCTGGAGAGGCTGTCAGCGACAACATTTCGCTTGCCGGGTAGATGGACCATTGTAAAATTGAAACATGACAAGAATGCTTGCCATCTCGCTAGACGGCCAGTCTGTTCATGATTCATCAGCCATAGTAAATTCTGGTGATCAGTCCTTACTATAAACTGAGGTCCACCCCATAAATACTCTCTCGAACGTTTGAGGGCCCAGACCACCGCCAGTGCCTCTCTCTGTCTCGTACAATAGTTTCGCTCCGCCGAGCACAACTTTCTACTTATAAACATGATCGGGCGCAACTTTTTCTCCTCATCTTCCTGTTGTAAGACTGCGCCGATCGCGAACTTTGATGCGTCTGTGTCGACTACGAAATTGCTTCGAAAAGTCGGGCATTATCAGCACGAGTCCGCCATCCTTCGGATCTTTGTAGATGAGATATTTGAGCGTGTTGTACGCTTCTAAGGCTTCATCATCCCACTTCTCAAAATCACCGAAGTCGATCATTCTCTCCAACTTAGCCCGAGTTGCACCCCAATTGGGTATGAACTGGCTGTAATATTGCGCCATCGCAAGAAATGAGTGCAGCTCTGTGCAATTCTTCTGCCTCTGCCGGCTCATGATCTCCTCCCTCTTCTCTTTGGATATCGAGACTCTATTGTAAGAGATTTTGTACCCCAAATATGTCACGCTTGTCTTTGCGAGTTGACATTTCTTCAAATTACATTTCAGGCCAAATAGTTTGATACGCCTGAAAATGTCTGTTAGATGGTCGATGTGCTCTTCCATCGTATTGGAGTACACGATAATGTCATCGATGTAACAAAATGCGTACTCTCCCGCCTTCTGTCCTCTTCTCCTCATGAAACCTCCCTCTGTCTGGTCATCATATTTGCTACTCAGCATGCTTTGCATCGCTTTCTGAAAGAGTCCCGGGGCCTGTTTGAGTCCCATCGGAAGTACTTCCACTGATATATCTCCATTCCTACTACAAATGCAGTCAGCCATCTGGACTTTTCATCCAGTGGAATTTGCCATAAGCCATTCTTCAGATCAATGACTGAGTATAGATTGGCGTTCCGCAATACTCGCCTTCCTTCTTCAAGAGTAGGTAATGGATTTCGTTCCTCCTCTAAAATTTTATTGACGCGGGCATAGTTAACCGTTAAGCGCCATTCTCCTCCCGGTTTAGGCACCAGTCTCGGTTGGGAAACTATTGGAGATGTCGATCTCTCAATGAAATCCTCATCGAGTAACTGCCGTGCTTGTTCTTCTGCGATCTTTGCTTCATGTATACTCAGATTTGCCCGTCGTGGCGCCGGGAAAGGCTCAGCACCTGGTATTTTACAAATAACCGCAGTGAAGTCTTCCGGCTTGACACCTCCCGCTTGAGGGGGGTCAAAAATCATTTTGTTCGCCTTCAATCTCTCTTTCAAAACCTCTTTCTCCTTCTCCGTACCTGCTCCTCCTGCCAATTTCTCGTCTATCGCCGCCTTAAACTCCTCCTCTGACATTCTCTTTTGATGCTTGAGGGGTGCTCTGTCCTCCTCCAAGCCCAACTCTTCTTCTGATATATCGTCCATTCCCGTTTTTTCATATGTGGCAGTGTCTGGTTCGTCGTCCTCCGCCAGACCTACCAACATATCTATTAATCTCGCATATTGCAACGGAGCTTTTCGGGTGTAGAAACCATCGAAGCATGTGAATGCTTGAGGAATCAATTTCAACTTGTCCTGGTCTCTGAGCTTCCGCTTGTATGCACTGCTCTGCTCACGAGTCCCGAGACGACAAGCCACCACTAAGTGTTGCTTCCGTGAGGGCACCGGTATCGGATGATCAATAAGCCGGTCCCGTATCTCCTGCGCCCATATCGCCTTCTCATTGTACGGGAGTATGACCGTATATGGTTTATTATTTTCAAAAAGAGTGCGCAGGCACTTTTTCACTTCTGTCAGTGAGCGCGGCCACGTAGGCTCGTCACCCCAGAATTCGGTAATAAAGCTTTTAATATCTTCTGCCGGGATATCAGGGAGTCGTCCCCTTCTCCTCGGTATAAACTCCTGTCTGTCCTTCTCTTCCACTTACGTGAAAGCAATACCCGTTGGTAATATATACATCGGCCCCTGCTCCTTCTTCAAATCTCGCCAACGATGGGCACCTTTTTCCCATGCATATAATCTCCTCTTTCCTCTTTTCAATGAGATCGTCTATCGACTTTTTATCCCATTGTGTAGAGACTGTAGCCGTATAGACCTCCGCCTCTCTCTTGTCTGACAGGTTTGAACCATCTTTAGACATCGCGTCCGTTGGCATATATGCCTCATATGCGTGTGTAATGGCCACCTGTTTCCCTTCCGATGCTACCCCTAGGTGTAGGGCCTTGTATGAGTCAATAGCATGGAGAGAGTCGACAGTATATTCTTCTCCTGGCTCTACGCCGTATATGACTATTTTGGCGGCGCAATCAATCACTACGTTCATTGTCGCCAGTTGGTCGTACGACAAAAGAACAGATCCGTGGTATTTGGGGACAACGTACAAGTCCACTCGATATACTCGTCCGGATTTCAATTTAAAATTTAAAGTGATGATGCCCGTTATATCCGTCCGACTACTAACTCCTTTCAAGGTGCCAGATGATTTTTTCATATTAGTTTCTAACCACTCATGGTGTTTCGTAGTAAATTTCTGGCCGACAATATTAATATTCGCCATAGTATCATTACCAACGTTTATAAAGGTATTTAATGTTTCACAAAAAAGGTTCGTATAGCATAAAGCGTCTGGCCGGTGACTTTTTAAGGCCAATACAAGGAGCTTGTGTTCTAAAATCTGTATCCTTTTCTCGAGGTTCGCCGTTTTTGTAGTGTCTTTTTGGGTATTGTTCACAGGCGAAGGATGATTGTCCTTGCTTTCTCTGTTTGAGACCGTGAGGAGAGGTTGATGTCCTCCATCCTCCTTGTCTATTGTCTGTTTCGGCAAGTTGATAAGATTAACTGCCGGTTCTATTCTTACTTTCTTCGGCTGTGGCTGCGACAGGCCCGCCTGCTTTCTCTTTGCCAGCGCTTTACTCGCCTGCCTATTAGCAGCATGCACTGTTTGTTGTCGTGATGGGTGTACTGGTATTGTACTACCTTTGAGTTGGTCTGTGGCCTGCTGTGGGCTCTTAGACTCACTGGTACCCTTGGTTGGGACCTGCACAACGGTGTATCGTGCAATGCATGTTGTTCTGTTTTCTCCCTCCTTCTCTAGTCATTGGACTACCTCAAATCTGTTACCTGAGTCGGCATCAGTGTCGGTAGTGGTTGCGCCTGATGTCGCATAGGCCTGTGGTGCTGAGGAACTCGAGCTTGAGCTCGAGCCGTCTGTCCAGCCCCCATCTCTGTGGTACGGGCGCTCTGCGCTGCCGTATCCACCTCGGCCAACCCATCTTCCTCCTCCTCTACCTTGAAATACACCTCTTCCTCCTCCTCTTCTCACAAATCCTCTCTCTCCCCCGTGAGTGTATGTGCCTCGTGCGAAAGGGGCTCCTCCTCCTCGATTGATTCCTCTCCCTCCTCCTCTTCCTCGTGTTCCACCTCTTCCTCTACTTGCGGCTTCTATGGCTTCCGTCTTCTGATCATCTCTAGCGAAAAGAGAATTGATCGCGTCAGCTAGTTCGTGGTCATGGTCCGCGACATCCTGTAATTTCCACCCCTGATCCTTGCGCAGTCGGCGCAGAACGGCGACGGTGTTGGTTTCGTCCGACCGTACGTTCTTGAGGAGTGTGTTTCGGATGCGGGTGTCCTCGACATCGTAGTTGTACGGGCATTTCTTATTTGTGTGTTTGAAGCATTGTGCCCGTGCCCACCAACGAATACAAGGTGTGTTAGCTTCACGACTGTTCTCTCTTGGTCGCTTTCCTAGAGATCGTTGCGTATATGCGGCTTGCGGTTGAGCAGAAGCCGATGCAGAACCGATCAAGGATGCTGTCTGGCTGTCGAGCCTCTGACAAGCGGTCATTACTTCGGTCCACAACATTGTTGGGCTCACGGCCTTAGTCGTGGCCTCGAAGACGCTCATCTCCAAAAAGTTCAAGTGCTTTACCTTGTCGAAGGTTTTGCAGTCTTGCATGAGCAGTGTGAGCTTACTTTTGTTGTAGACGTGCAAAGCACTGAGAAAATATAGGAGTATGGCTTTGTGGTTATACAAGAGAGTGTACTGGGTGCCCACATTTGTTAAGACAGATGCAAGCTGAGTGACAGACTGCAACTGCTCCGATACTAAGTCGAAAATTTCAAACCCAATCAATGTGCCCGTGCACAAGTGTTGGTATCCACTTGCCTTAAAGTATCGAATGAGGGCAGCAATGGCCAGAGTACAACTCATCTCTGCATGTCCACCTTTCCTTGCTAGCTCCTCCTCTCCTCTGTACTTCTCGTAAGTTATACGATCAAAAGCAGCTCCAATTAGGGATCGATCACAGAGATGTTCTAGGACTTCATACTCCTGCTCCACCTCACACTGGTTTTGCTGGAAGCATCTGTCCATCTCATTGAGCTTAGTCATGAGGGTCTTCTCTGTGTCAGCCTCATTGGCAGTGATAGCATAGAGCTTAAGGCCCCCTCCCCCAATTTTGATTTTAGCTAGGGCTGCCTGCAGCGCCTGCTTTTTCTTCTGGGAGTCAGTCAAGTTAATTACTGTCCCTCCCCTTGGGGTCCTCCTCCTGAGGGTCCTCCTGCTGCTTTCTTGGGAGCTGGGTTAGATGTGGTAGGTGGAGCCGTTGGCTGTGGAGCCACCCGTGCTACTGCCATTGCCACAGCTATCTTCTCCTTCTGCTCCTTCTCCTCTTTCTGTCTCGTCTCTTCTTCTTTCACCTGTCGTGCTAGATGAGTCACGAACTGTGCAAGCCCTGTGGCACTAGAGAGGAAGTGTGCCTTTTCTCTCATGGAAGACTTATCAGCTCTGTTATTATTTGGGATTGTTGTGAGAGGGCCTTTAATGAGAGTGTGATTCTTCGTGTGGGCCCATTGTTTCCATGTTGGTTTTTGCTCCTTCCCCTCAAAGAGGCCCTTATGGAGTTGTGTGAGGCGTTCAAGCACCTGACAAGACTGGTCAACCTCCTCGTAAACAGGATGTTGCCTTGTGTTGTCTTTCAGTGCTTTGTACATTTCGTTGTAAGCCCGTGTGAAGGCAGTTACAAAAGCCTCAAGGGCAAACTCAATACCACTTTGGTTTCTACCTTCGAACTTTCTTTCTAGATTCTTGATATCAGTGGGGACACCACAGACAGACAGCCATGCTGCAGTTGTGCGTTTATTTTTCCACTGTATGTTTGTGCGTTCATAAAATTCCGCAACGAGCACAGCAGCGTAGAGTGTTGCAGATATGTCGTATATGTCGCACAGTGCAAGAGTGTCGCCATACTTGATATCCTGCAATGGCACTCTTTCGTGCTCAAACCTCACTTTGTTGAAGAGAGGCTTCGCAAGGCCGGCAATTTCGATCAGGAGGTTGCTTTGACCTTGTCCTGGTCTATTCCTTTTTTCGTAAGGAATGTAGATGTGTGTTTTATAATAGGTTGGGTAGTTGAGGAAGAAGGACTCTTCATCATCATATGTAGCCAACTGTTCCCATGTATTTGGGATATTCTGGCCAACATCCTCCATCTCTCTCTCTGCCTCTGTCAATGGAGATCCTCCAGTCTGACCTGCATTCGCTTCTTGTGCATTACCCCCCCCCCCCCTGTCGACTCTACATCGGCTGTATACATATACTCCTCTCTCTCCTCTCCATCTCTATCCCCCCTCTCTTCTGAGTACTGAGTCTCCTGCTCCTCTCCTCCCTCACTAGGACCATAATCAGTTGGTGTCACACCAGCCTGATCATTCTCGTCTTCCATCTTATGTTATGAGAGTCACGTCTGCTTTTTTTTTTCTTTTTTTCCTCTGTTATTCTTATCACTCTATGCAACCTTCTTCTCCTTCTTCCTTTTCTCTGTTGAAATAGTTATGGGGCGTCAGGCCCTACACAGAGATAACGATAGTTTGGTCAAAAGAGCTGTTTTGCAGAAGTCAGTCTGTCGTTGGACAGTGCTTCGATATTTGTCTTGCTCTTGTGTGAGAGATGCCAGTGTAATCTCCTCTGGTTTCTGCAGAGAAAATGCAAGGAAAATGGTTCAGAACAGAGAGTGGGAGTGCTTTGCTCGTTTTTCCTCTGTCTGTGTGTTTGTCTGATGTTTGTTTCGCACTTGTCCAACTTGGCTTTATGCAAGCAGCAAGAGGGAGTGGAGTAGGTGTGGTCTGGTGTCTTGTAGAAGAGCACACAGAAGCCAAATGTGCACAAGGGCTAAAGGTTATGCCAGCTTATAACAAATTGATCGCTTGTTTGTAAGTTTTTTTGTTTGAGGATGAGTAGGAGTGTTTGTTTTCGTCTGCTGTCTGTGCGACAGATCAGCGAAAAATAAATTTATGCTTATCTGATGTCTGTACGACAGATCAGAAAAGAAATCAGCCTTTAGCTATGGACTCCAAATGTACTATCCCCAACGATAGCTCAATGGAAGAGTAAGTAGGTAATATAACCAAACACAGTCCTCAAAAAAGAGAATGATGTCTCGTTATATTAGCTCAGTGACGCAAAGACAAAAAGCCACCAAAAGACCAGGATCAAATTGGCATTTCAGACGTGTCCGGCTAGACGAAATCTATTAATAAGTTTTTTGCCTGATAATTCGGGGGGTGATGTCCACAATTCTTTTGATTTCAAGTATGTGAGTTTGTAATATATTGTACAACTCTTCAAGTAGGCAGATACAACGAACTCTTATTATATTAAGAACACTATAGCTGCATTGAGACCTGACAGGCTCTGTGAGAGCAGGTGAAATACCAGCCACGGCTCCCTCACGGGTGAGACGATGGAGGCGCATGTGCAGAAATGCATCAGCCATTGACAGAGAAGCACTATTATTATTATTATTATTATTATTATTATTATTATTGTGGACACCGTGATAGCCCAGTGGTCAAGTTCTACCATCTGGGCCCTGTCGCCAGTTCGATTCCCGTCGGTGCCACCAGTATTTTCATTGAACATACCGGTCCGTCTGGACCAGTATTTTCATTGAACATACCGGTCCGTCTGGAAGTGTTGGAACTGCCTTTGCGGGGGTGTCATTAGAGCTTATCGTCAATTCTTCGTACTCCCCTCACGGGTGAGACGATGGAGGCGCATGTGCAGAAATGCATCAGCCATTGACAGAGAAGCACTATTATTATTATTATTATTATTATTATTATGGACACCGTGATAGCCCAGTGGTCAAGTTCTACCATCTGGGCCCTGTCGCCAGTTCGATTCCCGTCGGTGCCACCAGTATTTTCATTGAACATACCGATCCGTCTGGACCAGTATTTTCATTGAACATACCGGCCCGTCTGGAAGTGTTGGAACTGCCCTTGCGGGGGTGTCATTAGAGCTTATCGTCAATTCTTCGTACTCCCCTCACGGGTGAGACGATGGAGGCGCATGTGCAGAAATGCATCAGCCATTGACAGAGAAGCACTATTATTATTATTATTATTATTATTATTATTATTATTATTATTATTATTATTATTATTATCATTATTATTATTATGATTATTGTCTTGCCCGTTGAGATCGGGTGTCAACTGGGGGCAGGTGTCGGTTGACACCGACCGGTTCCGGCATCAGTACCAGATGAGATGGTAGTAACACAGACCCACGTGTTTCGCTAAGGTAACACCCGAAGGTGCTACATTAGCTACTCGCATGGAATCTTCGTTTACTTCCCTATTACCTCAGGTAACTGAATTGGGAGTGGCGGCTGGACTTGTTACCATCGATCTCTAATTGGGCTTGTTAATATTATTATTGTTACTAGTCCTTTATTGTTATTATCATTATTATTAATATTGACATGCTATGCATTAAGTGATCATCACTAACCCCTAAGTGACCATCACTATCTTCTAAGTGACCATCACTAACATCTAAGTGACCATCACTAACTTTTAAGTGACCATCACTAACCTTTAAGTGACCATCACTAACTTCTGATTGACAGTCATTCAACAACATCACTAACTTCGAAGTGACCATCACTAACTAGCCTCAACGTGACCATCACTAACTTCGAAGTGACCATCAATAACTTCAGAGAGAAGGGACCATCACTGACCTCAAAGTGACCATCACTAACCTCGAAATGACCATCACTAACTTCAGAGAGAGGATGGAAAAGAGAGAGAGAGAAAAAAAAAAGAGAGAGAGAGAGAGAGAGGGAGACCTTCGCTATGTTCCTGTCCATTTGCCTTCTGAACTGGTACACTCCAGGAATACCTTTATGCTGACTAAAGATCAGACCTGCAATGTCCAGCTTCGCTGGCTTTGGATCTAACTGTTCATAGTTGATCACGGGCAGTGCTGCTCTCACAGCCTCCAACGTCACATTTGACTCCTTGCCCCAGGGCCTGCACATACCCACGCAATACATGAAGCAGTAACATATGCACACAGTTTTTTCATTTTTTATGTACTGCGTGGGTAAGTTACTCTGTCACGGGCATGTTGGCGAACAGTTTGCTTTTGGAGAAATCCTTGAGAGCTTTCGTCGTGACTCGCAGAGAAGCCTCTGTACATGGCAATCTATGCAATAAGTGATCATCACTAGCAGCTAAGTGACCATCACTAATCTGTAAGTGACCATCACTAACGTCTAAGTGACCATCACTAACGTCTAAGTGACCATCACTAACTGCTAAGTAACAATCACTACATCCGTAATGACCCAATATTTGCAGTGGAAGACTCTTCGTCATCTTCGCATCCGCGAAGACCTTCACGTGGGAATCCAGCAAGTCCTTGAAGGACACCCTAGATGGTTACATTGCAATCACACTGTATTTGTCTAATTGACTGACAAGAAACTAAAGACGACAAGCGTTGTTTGGTGTTTTCTTCTTAAACATTTCTTCTTGTTAACAAGCAAGCTAGCTAGTTTTGGGGGAACGAATACCTGAGTCCGATTTGAATCGCAGTTGAGTTTGCTTTCTTTGCGGCCTCGAAGTGAGCAGTGCACAGTCCCGTCACTTGTTCCGCAAACTCTTCTGCGGGCGCGACCTCCGTAACATAAATGGTGTCCTTGTCCACCAGTTCTTCCTCACCTTCAGACCCCTCACTCAATTGATCTTCTGGCACGGGTGTTTCATCCTTCTCCTCTCCAAGAATGTCCAGCATTTCTTCCACGCTTCGCTCTGCCTGCGCTGGGCTAGAGCCGGCTGGCGGCGATGCGCTGGTTGCAGAGGTGCCTGTAGCTGCAGGCGCTTCTATCGAGTAGAAAAAGAAGTAAATTAGTACTTAGTATGTAGTGCTGAGAACTTACAATGTAGTGATGAGAACTTACAATGGGGTATGGGCACTATGTAGTGATGGGCACTTGTTATATAGTGATGGGCACTTACTATGTAGTGATGGGCACTTACTATGTAGTGATGGGCACTTACTATGTAGTGATAGGCACTTACTATGTAGTGATGGGCACTTACTATGTAGTGATGGGCACTTACTATGTAGTGATGGGCACTTACTATGTAGTGATGGTCACTTACTATGTACTGATGGGCACTTACAATGTAGTGATGACACACACACACATACATACATACATACATACATACACACACATACATACATACATACGTATACACACACATACATACATATCTATCTATCTATCTATCTATCTATCTATCTATCTATCTATCTATCTATCTATCTATCTATCTATCTATCTATCTAGTGATGGGCACTTACTCTGTACTGATGGGAACTTACTATGCAGTGATGGGCACTTACTATGTAGTGATTGGCACTTACTGTGTAGTGATAGGTACTTACTATGAAGTGATCATGATGGGCACTTACTATACAGTGATGTGCACTTACTATATAGTGATGGGCACTTACTATGTAGTGAAACTTGCTATGTAGTGATGGGCACTTATTATGTAGTGATGGGCACTTACCTACAAATGCTGGCATTCGTTTGGACGTTGCTATCCACTCTTTCACCGCGAGGCTCTGCTGCCCTGGCCAGCTGACATGAGTTAAAATCTTTCCACTACCGCCAAGCTCTATGAGCGCTTGCTGCCGGCAATACAGATCTTGTGCATGCAGACATTGCTCCTCGTTCCACCCAGAATCCTCAATCCCTCCATCACGTAAAACAATGTCGCTCTGGAGTAGTATTGCTGTCTGCTGCGCTTTTGGTGTAAAAACTTCGAAGTCAAAATCAAGCCTGGGACAGGCCATAAATTGTCCCACCCAAAGGCCACGCTCCTTGATGAAAGCTTGAAGGCCGCCTGGGTGCTTCTGTGCCATGAAATAAATACCGACCGCGTCTTTAACCGCGTCTTTTACTTCCGAGCCTTGTCGCTGCAAGTAGGCTTGCACTACCTACATACAGAGATAAAAAGATACACACACACACATTTTAAATATGTGCATCTATATCTACCTATCTACCTATCTATCTATCTACCTATTTACCCATCTATCTATCCATCAATCTACCTATCTACTAAGTGATGGGCACTAACCATGTAGTGATGGGCACTAAATATAACACGTAGTGCTGGTCACTAACCATAGTGACGATCACTACAAAATAAAACACAGTGACCATCACTAACAATTTAGTGCGCATCACTTGCTATGTCTGCAATACTGAAATGACTATATATTTAGTGATGAGCACTACCAATGTAGTGATGGGCACTAAATATTCATACGTAGCGCTGGTCACTAACCATAGTGACGATCACTACAACATAAAACACAGTGACCATCACTATCAATTTAGTGATGATCACTATCTATCTATCTATCTATCTATCTATCTATCTATCTATCTATCTATCTATGTCTATCTATGTATCTATCTATCTATGTATTTATCTATCTATCTATCTGCCCCTTTCTCGCTTGTTGAGCCCGGAATAAAACCCACAGTGCTCTGTCGGTTTATGCTAGACTGTCGATGTCACAGTCTCGAAACTCCATCTGCTTACTGGGCCCTCTGTAATGGAGGTGGGAGCTCGTTCTGCAGGCCCCGCCTGGTACTAGGGAGCTTTGGTATCGCCTGTATCAGTCCCTTCCGTGCAAACATCACGGCTTAGCTGGGCATCGGGTTAATACTTTACCCACAGACTTCCTTGGTTGACGAAATCAGAAGCTCCTTTTTTCTGACATTAGTCGATATCTCATCTATCTATCTATCTATCTATCTATCTATCTATCTATCTATCTATCTATCTATCTATCTTACCAAGGCCACTTGAGGTGTCACTGACCCTCCCTTGGGCTTGGTTTTTTTGAAATGGGTGCCATCTGTCGACAGACAGAGAATTAGGGGATGGTGTGGGTGTGCTGGGCCCGTGGTGGGGTGCCTTATGTGTGCCTAGCCATACGCCCATAAGTCACATGCCGAAATAGCGACGGGAAGCACAATCCTGTTCCCTCAGGGTGCCCTTTCTCGCTTGTTGAGCCCGGAATAAAACCCACAGTGCTCTGTCGGTTTATACTAGACTGTCGAACAGTCTCGAAACTCCATCTGCTTACTGGGCCCTCTGTAATGGAGGTGGGAGCTCGTTCTGCAAGGGGCGCTTATGGAACGAGCCCTGGCCCCGCCTGGTACTAGGGAGATTTGGTATCGCCTGTATCAGTCCCTTCCGTGCAAACATCACGGCTTAGCTGGGCATCGGGTTAATACTTTACCCACAGACTTCCTTGGTTGACGAAATCAGAAGCTCCTTTTTTCTGACATTAGTCGATATCTCATCTATCTATCTATCTATCTATCTATCTATCTATCTATCTATCTATCTATCTATCTATCTATCTATGTATCTATCCATCTATATATCTATGTATCTATATATCTATGTATCTATCTATCTATCTATCTATCTATCTATCTATCTTTGTATCTATCTATCTACCTATCTACCTATGTACCTTGGACTCTAAGAATGCAGCGCAGTCTGCATCAGCGTCTTTCCATGCGTCGAAAGGACCTGTCTCCGACGTCAGGGCGTCCTTGTCCCCTAAGTGTTTTGTATGTATGTATGTATATTGAACAAATGTATGTATGTATGTATGTAATATTGTATGTATGTATGTATGTATGAATATTGTAAAATTGTATCTATTTTATGTAAAATTGTAACTACGACTACATACTAAGTGATGGGTACTAACTAGGTAGTGATGGGCACTAAATATTTATATGTAGTTCTGGTCACTAACAATAGTGACGATCACTACAAAATAAAACACAGTGACGATCACTAACAATCTAGTGCGCATCACTTACTATGTCATGTAATACTGAAATGACTATACGTTTAGTGATGGTCACTAACCACTGAGTGATGATCACTAACAAGAAATAATTAGTGATGGTCACTGGCAATAGTGACTATCACTATCTACACGTATCTAGTGAACACTAACAATTAAGTGCCCATCACTAAACTTCAGTGACTGTCACTATGATGTACAGAGAGAGAGAGAGAGAGAGAGAGAGAGTGAG
>WBZZ01000890.1:162500-165000 GCA_019918135.1 Paulinella micropora | reverse complement strand
TCAAAAGCATATCGCCGGTACTAATCAGAGCGGCAAGTACGCATGTCGCTGCTGCTTCACAGAGTTTGTCACAATCGGGAGCACTCATACTATCACTCCGGACTTTCGAGCCTTTCTCCCAGTCGGTCATCCCATGCGCACTGATGCTCGTTATGGACCGCCCTGTGCCACGGCTCCACCCCAAAACAAGACAGCTGTGTGGTATGCTGCTCGAGCGTCGGACGTGCGACGACATAACGAAGGTCTTCGTCCGTTCCAAAAGCCGCACCATTCTCAAGGTGTCAAGTATGATAATGCGTGCCAAGGAATCCCTGCCTTCGATTCTGTGTTGGATATTATGGTTGATGGAATGCACGTTGACGAAAACGCCGTTGCGCATATTGTTGCAATGACGTCGGATGACTCTGAAGGAAAGAAACATCCCAAACACAAGCCACTGCCAGGTCAGCCAAGACCTGTACGCAGAGAGCGTGATGACACGGACGCCCAATACGAGGCTCGACTCATAAGAGAAGAAGCTCTCTTTGCTGCACGCGTGGCTGAATTGACCAAGATCAACAAGCAGTACTCGAACCTGGCCTTGGGAATGTCTATCAGGAAGGAGATAAGATCGACATACGTTACATGGCAGTGCGGGCACTGCGAGGGCAGCGTGGGACGGGGTCACCGTACGGAACATTTGGCAAGGCCAAGGTAGCGGACGCTTCGTTTTTCCTTCGTTTTTGTGGCCCTTGGATTTATGATGGTCTGGGCATCAACCAAGAAGTACTCAAGTGTTTAGCGTGTCTTTTTCGTGTTCTGCGCGTAACCAAACTGCGCAAAATACCTAGCGACCCAGTGGCATTGAACAACCTAGGCACGTGGATCACCGAACAGGTACTCTGGCAACAAAAAAAAAAAAAAAAAAAAAAAAAAAAAAAAAAAAAAAAAAAAAAAAAAAAGTAAACAGTGATAGTCACTACCGTTTTAGTGATGGGCACTAGCCTTGTAGTGATGGGCACTAGACCGGTAGTGATGGGCACTAGCATCTTAGTGATGATCACTATAGTGATCATCATAGGGTATATTGTCTAGTCACTACATCTTGACAATACTAATAATGATCATTGTATGCAAGATTTACATTGAATGGACGTAATGTATGAAGGTGAACATATCCTTGTAGGTAGTGAAGATTGCACGTGTCCTGCCCAGGACGGAGCATACCTTTTGGCTGCATCAACTTGTGTGTGGAGTTATGCATCACATGAAGAATTGGGGCCCTCTACCAGACACTTCTGCGTATTGGCTAGAGAGGCAGCAGAAGTTCCTGAAAGGCCAAGTACACAGCCAGAAAGACCCTGAAATGACTCTTTTCAAACGCTGGAGTGATGTTGCATGTCTGAAGACTACATTTGGACACACTCCCAGACTTGCAACAAAGCGCTGCCATGCCAAACACCAGGAAGAAATGCTTTCAGTTTGATGAAAAACAGCTCCAGCTCCAGGTGAATCCGGATGAACCAAACAAGTTAATTTGTACAAAAAAGTACAAGCTAGCTGAAGAGCAGCGTACGGATGTCATTTTGTTCTTGGAAAAGTACTGGAGAGAGTTAGGACTTTCTCGAGTTGATGAAAACAAAATGCAAACAAATGAACGTCCTGATTTCTCTGCTCTTCGTTGTGACGTTACTAAGCACCGGAGGGCAGTCGTCCGAGCGGTGTGCATGATATGTGGTGAAGTATCCAACAAACGTTACGCAGGAAGAACATGTGCAGTTGCAAAGGAAGATCTCAAAAGAGATTTTCCAGGTGGGGTTCGCAGCAGTGCGAGATATGGTGCATATATCCGCTATTACCTTGCAGTGGCATTGGCCAATCCAGACATAACTTTGGAACTCGCAGCGGTAGAGCTTCTGCGGTGCTATGCAGATCCCAAAAAGCGTGGTATGTGGCTATGTAAAGCGGTTCCCGATCGCAAAGAGAAATTGCAATTTCTCCCTTTGAGCTCATTGGAGATGCCTTGCGTGACTGCAGACGTACCTACCAAGAGTGGCTGCATGTATTGGATTCCGGTCGATGATTCCATTCTGCCTGATTATATGCAAGAGGCAGTGGATAGGTTGGTGGATGGTAAGGATCCTGCATCAGCACCTGACCAAGACATTCCTGAGGTTGATCTTGATGCGTTATATGCGAGCGACAGTGAGGCTGATCAGAAACTGCCAGAAGCAAGACAAATACTAGAGGTGAATCTGAAATTGTCAGATGATGAGGCGGACCAAGGTGGGGTGGACTCTAGGCCTGACGCTCCTAGTCTAAACGAGATTTTTGCTGCCCCGGACGGTGAGGAAAATAATGATAGCGATGCTGAGTACTTCTTGGATCAGCAGGAGACAGATGTAAGAAATTAATTGAATCCAGCAACATTTTAGACACAGTCTACCTTTTAAATCAAGACACTGATTATTAAAAAATATCACAGTGACGCTCATATTTCATACAGAGACAGAGTATAGAT
>WBZZ01000890.1:122500-155000 GCA_019918135.1 Paulinella micropora | reverse complement strand
GTATGTTCAATGAAAATACTGGTGGCACCGACGGGAATCGAACTGGCGACAGGGCCCAGATGGTAGAACTTGACCACTGGGCTATCACGGTCCAATAATAATAATAATAATAATAATAATAATAATAATAATAATAATAATATGTATGTATCGTCTGCCAATTGCTGAGCCAAAAGGCCATGTGCATCCAGTCCTCCATTCCATAAGGAAAGTCTCCACACCAATCGGTGGAATAAAGGAAGTGACGGCATAGAACATTTCTCTAGGAGCTTTATACCAATCAGCCCATTGAAAGGGACCGATGGCCTATGTACTCCCTAATAATAATAATAATAATAATAATAATAATAATAATAATAATAATAATAATAATAATAATAATAATAATAATAATAGTGCTTCTCTGTCAATGGCTGATGCATTTCTGCACATGCGCCTCCATCGTCTCACCCGTGAGGGGAGTACGAAGAATTGACGATAAGCTCTAATGACACCCCCGCAAGGGCAGTTCCAACACTTCCAGACGGACCGGTATGTTCAATGAAAATACTGGTCCAGACGAATAATAATAATAATAATAATAATAATAATAATAATAATGATAACTCTCTGTGTGTGTCTCAAACAAATACTCTCTCACTCTTCTCTCTCTCGCTCTCTGTCTGTAGGTTACCGTGGCAGGCATCACGGGCGCGTCTTTGAACAGGCATATTATCAATCAGTTGTGTGATCTCACGGCGCTCCATTATTCCCCGTATACGAACAAGAAGATAGATAGTATGATCTCTCTCTCTCCCTCTCTCTCTCTCTCTCTCTCCCTCTCTTTCTTTCTTTCTCTCTATCTCTATCTATATATCTCTATATATATATTATATATCTATATACATATATATATATATATATGCGTCCACTTACTATGCTGCTTTTCTTTCTCTCCTTTTTGTATTGTGTAGCTTACAGCCAGTGGGTGCAACATGCAACGAATGTTATCAAGAAAGGGGGGGGTCCCTGACGATACCACGCGGCGTTACTTGCGCTTACATAATTTTTTCTTTAACCGAGTGGGCCCCTGGTCGGCAAACATGGTCAACGCGACGGTCTTCTGGCGGATGCGCTTGCTCTGCACAAAATCCAAAAGGGTCTCCCTCCCTCCCTCCCTCTCTCCCTCTCTCTCTCATCACTTAGTATGTAGTGATGGGCACTTGAGTTGTAGTGTTCATCACTAGATACTTGTGGGTAGTGGTAGTCACTATTGTCAGTGACCATCACTACTTTAGATAGTGATAGTCACTATGGCCAGTGACCGACCATCACTACTTATTCGTTGTTAGTGATCATCACTCAGTTGCTAGTTCCCATCACTAAACATATAGTCATTTCAGGATTACATGACATATTAAGTGATGTGCACTAGATGAGTAGTGATGGTCACTGCGTTATTTTTTATAGTGATCGTCACTATGGTTAGTGATCAGCACTACGTACTACGTATAAGTGTTTAGTTCCCATCACTAAATTGTTAGTGCCCATCACTTAGTATGTAGTGACGATCTCTCTCTCTCTCTCTCTCTCTCTCTCTCTCTCTCTCGAAACTGAAACAGAAAGGGGCATTGTCCAAGTTCGAGGCAAGGCGACAGGAAGAGCTGAAGGCTGTACCCTCTCAGGTTGAAGAGGACCTAGCACCAGCACGGAAGAAGCAGAAGCAGCAGGAGGAGGAGGATGAAGACCCAGGGGACTGCATGCAGTCGGAGCAAGTGCAGGCAGCGACCGAAGAAGAAGATGAAGAATCGGAGGAATCGAAGACGAGCGCGCAGCGTAGACGCGAAGACGAGGAAGAAAGTGGAGAGGAAGCAGAGGATCAAGCTAAAAAGGAACGCAAGCACAGCGCGAAGCGTCGACGCAAGAACAAGACAAAAAAAAAGGGTAACTGCAAAGGAACAAGGAAAAAAATAGTCCTGCGCGCTTATTGTTATGGTTACAACTAACTGCAGAGGAACAAGAAAAAGAATAGTCCTGCGTATTATTATGGTTTTTCTCTGCAGTTACTTGTGCTTGTAGGACGTAGCGCTTGCAAGGACGAGGAAGAGGACGAGTCTGGCGAGGAGGACGACGAGCAAGACCCTGAGGACGAAGACTACGCGCCGCCGCCGCGGGGCAAGGGCAAGCAAGACAAGACAGCAAAGGGAGGTAACTTTCATTGTAGTGTAGTGTAGTGTGCGCAATGTACGTGTCATGTAGGTGGCAAGAACAAGGGAAAGGAGAAATCGAAAGCAAAGGGAGCGGGAAAGGGAACTGGGAAAGGGAAGCAGAAAAAGGACGCTGCAGCAATTATCGAGTTCAAGCGTGACCTGGTCCCCCCCCCCCCCCCCACCCACCCACCCATCACCCCCACCGCCCACCCACCGTTAGTAGTAAGAATAATCGTAGCGAGTCACTATTGGTTGTATGTTAGCTGGTGGTAAGTGCGCGTTGGGTAAAGGAACATTCTGACCCTACTCGCGAGAATATTAGTTCGCGTGCACGCAAGCCAAGCTTGCTGGACTGTGGATTCTTCTCTCTTGTTCGTATTCCCGGCGCCTCCGGATTGGGAGTTGCAGTTGTTCCTAAACATCCCAAATGGTTTGGATCTCTGTTATGTCACGCGAAGACATTGTTGCTCAAGTACGATGGTGTCTGGACTAGTTCCCCGAAACAAGTACCTGGGTATAGCTATGTCCTTGCTATCGAGGAGGGTGGAGTTTCGCTTGTTGTACCGCAACATATGCGTGATGAAATAGTTAGTCAGTGCCAAAAAAATCTGGAAGCGGGACATAAGGCATTGACAAAGGGTGGAGGTTTCTTAGTTCAACACAGCGATCTTCCAAATTGCGAATTTGTCGTCGTTGGGAAATCAAAATCGACGTATAAAGTGTACGTTCAATCGTTACATGATATTTTTTGTGGACAACCGCTTACAGTTTTTTACAGTCGTTCTTATCGCGAGTGGTTTCTGGAGCGTTATGGATATAAGCTCGATCGCTTCCAGTGGGGAACACTGAATCCGTTCCTGTGAGTCCCTGGTCACTTACTTGGCAGTGTTGATTACTAAATGGATAGTGAAAGCCACATAGTATGTAGTGATGGTCACTTAGCAGTTAGTGATGGTCACTTAGAGGCTAGTGATGGTCACTTAGAGGCTAGTGATGGTCACTTAGAGGTTAGTGATGGTCACTTAGACGTTAGTGATGATCACTTAATGCATAGTATGTCAAGAGGAATAGTAATTAATAATAATAGTAATAAATAATAATAATAATAATAATAATAATAATAATAATAATAATAATAATAATAATAATAATAATAATAATAATAATAATAATAATAATAATAATAATAATGATAATAATAATATAGTGTCTTCTCGGAATTCTCACTAGTTTCTGGTGGCTATGCAAGGAGAAGGCATAATGTTGCCTTCTTTTTGCTTAGCCTTGACGCCGCTGCCGTGAACAATGTCATATTAATTCAGATGCGCGTGCGGTCACTTAGAGGTTAGTGATGGTCACTATGAAGCTAGTGATGGTCACTATGAAGTTAGTGATGGTCACTTTGAAGTTAGTGATGGTCACTTTGAAGTTAGTGATGGTCACTTAGAGGTAAGTGATGGTCACTTAGAGGTTAATGCATAACATGTCAAGAGGAATAGTAATAATAATAGTAATAATATGTTTGGCAGGTTGGTGGTACCTCGGCGTTGGAAGTGGAATCGGAAATACCACCTTGGGTTTGTACCAGCTGTGGCAACATGAATAGGTTTTGTGTCACTGTATGCGTTCATGAGGATTGTGGGAATTCTAATCCTCGGTTTCTTCCGCCCGCTCCTGCCTGGCGGGTGCGACTAACGCAACAGTTGAGGGGACCTTTACCTATTAGGGACCTTGGTAGTGTAGGTGATGGGATCGGTGGGACCTTGACTAGTCAATCCCTTGCGACATGTTTCGCAGGGATCCCCAGGGATGAAAAAAAAAGACATGTGTCTATTGGATATTGGGTGTGCATCGGGAGATGTGCTTCTTTTTGCCTTGAGCGATGATTGGGCTGCAGTCCCTGGCATAGAGACCAGACATTTTGAGATGGCATTCCTTAGCAGGTATGAAAAATACAGCGTATTGTGGGCCGCACATGATAACTTGATAGGGGTTTGTTTAGATAAGAGCTGTTTCTGCTCAATAAGTTCATACAATCCATCTATCAACCGCGTTGTGTGGTCGAAGGAGTTGCCTGTTATTCGATGGGGTGTAGAAGCTCAAGCCGCTCGCGTTGGTTTAATACCACGTGCGTTGAACTGGAACAAGAACATAACAGTGTTCTTGTTCTGGAAAGGTTGGAAACCAGCCCATAAGCATAAAGTCCTGTTGAAAATAATCAAGGACGAGCGGGTAAAGTATATCATGGTTACTGATAGCTGTAAATCAAACAGCATGTCCCACGACCACAGGGATACTCTTGGAGCTTTGCTCTCGCAAGGGTTTTTCCTGAAATCATACAGAACTTGCTTTAAAGCAGCGGGAAGTGGACAGGTGTACGCGTTTCTGCTCATGGAACGCATTGCCAAGCAAGGTTGAGGCATAGCCAGTTATCAGGTAATAATAATAATAATAATGATCATAATAATAATACTGATAACAATAAAATTTGTGGCTGAATGCTAGTGATGATCACTACAATATTAGTGTTCATCACTAACGGATAAGTGATGGTTACTAAGCATGTAATGACGAGCAGTTAGTGATGTTCACTTAGAGGTTAGTGATGGTCACTTAGAGGTTAGTGATGGTCACTTAGAGGATAGTGATGGTCACTTAGAGGGTAGTGATGGTCACTTAGAAGTTAGTGATGATCACTTAATGCATAGCATGTCAAGATAAGTAGGATCTTTATCTCTATCTCTCTCTCTCTCTCTCTCTCTCTCTCTCCTTTTGTGTTATTTTCCCGTTTAGGAAAACTCACATCTCACGGAACTAGAAATTGAGGGAGCATTGTATGATGAGCATTTGGAAATGACGGAGCAGGCTTTCAGAGAGCGACTAGAACAGTGGGCATTGAAGACAAAGATTTAGTGACAGGTGCTACATCTTATCACCCTGTATGTGCTTTACCAAATGCTTGCTGTGCTGCTAGTGCAGAAATACACGTTGCAGTCTGTACGGGGAGTCCACCCGGAGCTGCACATCGTGGTACTGGCAGCAGGCGGCGAGTTCGAATACGGGGATCCAGGACTGTGCGTTTACGGCTTCGAAGATGAGTTTGTCGGTGACGATCATGTGATTGTGCAGATATACCAGCACAGCAAGTGGCCCATGCAGAACGGGCAAAAATTGAAGGGTGTTTGGCCTTTTAACCAAAAAGCCAAGGACAACGGCTTAAGTGGAGAAGTGGTTTATAGTTGGCCTGGCTGGGACACCCACACGAAGCCAAAATATTTAAAAATGACCAAACAACAGCTCCAAGATTTTGTACTGGCAGCATCTGCAACGGCAAGACCATGTGTAGTTAGTAATCCAAAGGAAAGAATGAAGACGGTCGCAACACAACGTGTCAAGCCCCCGAAGAGTGAAAGTAAAAAACCTAGTCATGTCTACGTCGACCTAGTAAATGACAAAGAAAATGATACAAACGTTCCAACAGTTCTAACAGGAACGAAACGAAGCGGTAAGCCAAGTACAAAGCGGGCAGAAATGATCGCCAGGGCAGGTTGACAGGTTGGTAGCACTTTCTTTGTCACTACGTATGTCAAGTAAAACATGACTAGGTTTTTTGCGTTAATTTCGGCTATCAGGAAGTCAGTAAGAATGTAGTAGTGATCATCACTAATAATGTAGTGGTGAGTACTATGACTGTAGTGACTGTCACTTAACTAATTATTGTGGCGATGGCTCACTACTACTGAAGTCACTGTTACCAGCCAAGTATAGTGATGAGCACTAAATAACTGTAGTTCCCATCACTTCCAAGAGTAGTGACGGGCACTACAGGTGTTTAGTGGTCATCACTAACAACAGGTAGTGACAAGCACTACATATTTAGTGATCATCACTAACAACAGTTAGTCATGAGCACTACATTGTGTAGTGCTCATCACTACTGGTGTAGTGCTCATCACTACATACTGTTAGTGATGATCACTATGCAACAGGTAGTGATGAGCACTACATTAGTAGTGCTCATCACTACATACTGTTAGTGATGAGCACTATGCAACAGTTAGTGATGAGCACTACATTTGTATAGTGATCGTCACTAACAGTATGGTAGTGATGAGCACTACACTTGTAGTGATCATCACTACATACTGTTAGTGATGATCACTATGCAATAGGTAGTGATGAGCACTACATTTGTATAGTGATCATCACTAACAGTATGTAGTGATCAGCACTACACTAGTAGTGATGAGCACTACATTTGTAGTGATCATCACTAACAGGATGTAGCGATGAGCACTACGGTGGTGTAGTGACCATCACTACCTTTTGTTAATGATGGGCACTACGAAAATGTAGTGATCATCACTACAAACTTTTTTGTTTGAACTAATTTTTTAAGTGATCAGCACTATCTTTTGTAGTGATCGGCACTACCTTTCGTCGATTTATTAAAATTTTTACCGTTAAGTGACGAGCACTCAATTCATAAGTGATGGGCACTACTTTTGTAGTGACGATCACTAGAGACACCGGCGAAGATACATTCAAAAACTGTTGCTAGTGATGGTCACTACTTTTTTAGTGATCATCACTAGCTTTTTACTGATGCATAATTCAAAAATTGTAGTGATCATCACTACTTATTTTTAGTGACCATCACTATTTTTTTTATTTTTTCAAAAATCGAGTTCTAGCAGTGCTTGCTAGTGACGGTCACTAAATATATAGTGATGGGCACTAACTTTTAGTGATCATCACTTAATAAGTGATTATCACTAAAATCACTACGTTTTGCACAGCAGTCGACCGTTACATCCGGAAACACTTCCATTTTGAGGTAGTGATCATCACTACGTCGTTTAGTGATGAGGGAGAATCTAGGGGATGCCGTAGTGATATCACTACATTTGTTGAATTAAGGACAATGGAGGCGTAGTGATGATCACTACCTCAAAATTTTCCTTATTGTAGTGATGATCACTTCGTTTTTTTAGTGATGTATCACTAACTTTTTGTAGTGATCATCACTACAAAAAGTTAGTGATGGTATTCCGTACTTGTAGTGAAAGGAAAAAAATAAGTTTATGCACACGTACACATTCATGCAAACATATGCTGTGCATGCCAAGGACAAAGAGAATCAACGTGAGAATGTGTCGAAACGGGAAAAGTAGCTTCAAATGATCGAACCCACCGGGCAGGTCATGAGGTATGTTTATATACACATAAATTTATATGCATATACTTACATATATAGATACATCATATAGGCCATTATGTATGTGACCATGTTGCAGATGCAAAGTAAAGCTTTTTGCGGATGCACTCCAGCTGAAAGGCGACCCCTCAGACTGGTCGGAAGAGGCCCTGGGAAACAAGTTGGACGCGGACACTGGGCGGCAACTATGCAAAGAAGCCTTCGCTGCGAAGAGAGAACGGGAGAGCAAGTCGCTCCTTGTTTCCGTTGAGGTCTCGTTCTCTTTCTTCTCTCTCTTTCTCTCTCTATGATTGATGATGATTGATGATGATTGATGATGATGGATGATGATTGATGATGATTGATGATGATTGATGATGATTGATGATGATTAATGATGATTAATGATGATTTAATAAATGATGATGATTGATGACGATTGATGACGATTGATGATGATTTAATAAATGATTGATGATGATTTCATAAATGATTGATGATGATTGATGATGATTGATGATGATTGATGATGATTGATGATGATTGATGATGATTGATGATGATTGATGATGATTGATGATGATTGATGATGATTGATGATGATTGATGATGATTGATGATGATTGATGATGATTGATGATGGTTAATGATGATTGATGATGATGGATGATGATGGATGATGATGGATGATGATGGATGATGATGGATGATGATGATGGATGATGATGGATGACGATTGATGATAATTGATGATGATTTAATAAATGATGATGATGATTGATGATGATTGATGATGATTGATGATGATTGATGATGATTGATGATGATTGATGATGATTGATGATGATTGATGATGATTGATGATGGTTGATGATGGTTGATGATGGTTGATCATGATTGATAATGATTGATGATGATTTGTGTGAACAGGAGAGCGACGCGATCCTGGCAAGGTTTGGGGTCCCGGCACGAAAAGACTTAAAGAAGGTGCGCGCGCCATTTCTGGCTACCGTGGAAGCAGTCCACGCAGAGCAGGAGTTCCTTCGGACCGGTGGGAGACGACTGAAGAATTTGATCCATCACGGAATCAAGAACGTGTTACAGCCTTTGGCTGCTGCTGTCAAGTCAAATACTTCCAGTCCTCCTCTTGTCAAACGGGAGTCCCATCCACCTGCAGCTGTCCAAAACAAAAAAAGAAACTTCATTGATGTCAGATCCGATGCTGAGGAAGAGGATCGCCTCTCTCGTCACAAGAATGCAAAACTTGAGCCACAAGTGAAGGAGGAACAATGGACCTGTACTACCTGCACCTTCAACTAAAATCCCTCCACTTTCCTGGCGTGCCAACTCTGCGCGCAAGTACGGAGCAGCAATGCGGACGTCGACTCCATTTTCCAAGCAGATGATATGTTTGATGAGCCCAGGTCACCGCTTGTTAACTACTTCACTGATAGCGATGATGAAGAAGAGGTAGTAAAAGAAGAAGAAAAAGAAAAAGAAAAGGGAAAGAAGAAGCAGAAGAAGCAGAAAAAGAGGAAGTAGAAGAAGAAGAAGAAGAAGAAGAAGAAGAAGAAGAAGAAGAAGAAGAAAAGGAGGAGCAGAAGGAGCAGAAGGAGGAAGAAAAAGGAAAACAAGCACAGGAAGTTTACTGGAAACCAATTGGAGGAACAGGTGAGTTACTGGAAGCGGAAAAAACTTAATTTTCGGAGCATATTACTTTGTTGGATGCGGCAAAATACCCGGGTGACGCCAAGGAATTAAACAAACGCTTCAACTCCAAGGATTTGCCCGGATTAGGAGAGATTGCTGCGTTCCTTATTAAGAACTATGGGTCCACTTGGGCTTCGGTTCCAGCGGGGCTGGGGAAAGTGGTAGGTATCAAGCCAACCATTTTGCAGCGCAGATTCAAAGCAAAAAGCAAAATTTTATGGCATGTTTATGGCGTAGCTGCCGGGGAAAGATTTTTCTGTAGAGGATCTGACGCCGCGCGCAGGTGGGCCAAAAGCAAGTTTGCGCCCTCCTGGGTCCTCAAGAAGGGCCTCCAAGAAAGCGAAAAACAACCGTACGAAAAGATTGAAGATGAAAACCATGATGAGAGATATGAAGCATATGTCGTGGAAGTGGACGCAGAAGATTGCGTGCCGGATAGTTTTTATTTAGAGAACCGTGATCTTATTGTCAGACCAAGGGCAGCTGTTGAAAGAACTTCACAAGTGAGAAGTTTATATCTCTCATCATGGTTTTCAGCTTCAATCTTTTCGTAAAGAGAGATGAGACGAGACTCACTCAAGTGACTGACTCATGATCTCAATATTATTAATAATATTATATATTATTAATATAATAGCTCAGTATTGAAGCTGTACAAATATTTTTCCTATATTAATATTAATATAAATATTAATATTATATTAATATCAATATTAATATTATATTAAAAGTGTGAATATTCTAGTAATATCATAGTATAATTATATTATTAATATTAGGAGAATTAGATTTTATTAATATTAATCAGAGTCATTACATCATTATCCGGCGGTAGCGACCGGAATTCTTTGTCCGGCGGTGGTGACAGGAATCAGTTCTAAATCAAAACAGAAATTTCCAACCAAAACTGAGATTTTCACAAAAACCAAATTTCCAGCAAAACTGAAATTTTATCGCAAAACAAAAATTTCAACCAAAAAATAAAAACTAATTTTTTTTGCTCACTTGAATGTCAACAGCAATACCTGCTATGAATCGTAATATTATCGTTTTCAACCTGCTCAAAAGTATATAAATAAAAACGGATATAACTACATCGGATGTTTACGAGATATAGCTCTTCTATACATCACTGTGTATAGGGGTATAATAAAAGAGCTCGCATATTTTCCTATCTGCGCCTACATACGATCGAGCCTCAGCCTGTGACGGTGTAAATCGTAGATTGTGAGTCTCCAGTTGTCAAAGCTTTTGCTTCAAGTTAACAGTCATCAAACAGGTAGTTGGTGAACTCGAAAACCAAACTGCGGATCATAAGTTTGGGCCTCGGAAGGCCCGCTAGGCGAGAATGACTGGAACTGATGTCACATTAAAACTTCAGCAGTCAAACATTGTTTTTCCGTTCACTCTTGTTACTCTTGTCCACAATGTTAGACTACCATACTAAACCGGAGTCAAAGCTAAGTAGATAATGCTATCGTCTGCAAGCTAAAATTTATTGGAAGAACGCGCCAAGACAAAGAGCGGGAACGTATTAGGCTGAACATAAGCAATGGCTCTTACGACACGCATAACATATGCCGGCCCGTACTCTAACCTAATTAATATACTAATAAGTCTAACACTCCCCCTGGAGCAAGTTTAATTATTAAATTAACTGCAGGTCCTATTAGCTATTCTGTGAAAGTTATAAAAACACAGACTCAAAACATACTCTTAAAACTCTTACACTCACTCGCTCCAAGAGATAATGTCGACGGTGGCTACCCGACTTGCTGGGGCAAGTGGGTATCAGTTAGACTACACACAGGGCAGCGCCCCCCAGTCAAGTCAGGCCTAATCGACGAGAAGAAGATTATAGCCTACTCACACCTTATCCTATCTTATGAGTGGTAAGGTAAATATGTAATACATGCATAGCATAATCAAGTTACGCCGGTATATAGCATCGGTATTATAATATGTTGTATACAAGATTATCCGAACATACAGATAACATATGAAGTGAACCTGACTGTACTTGCTAATCTACCATGAAATGTGACCTATCTGAACTATTAATTATTCTACTAATCGGTAGTATGGATTATAAAATTTACCATCACTTCCCGTAGAGGGGTAACAAAGAATGACAAAAGTACGAACGTTGCGGTAAAAAATTGCAACTGCTCGTATTACCTTTTCTATAACAGCAAACAGAGAGAGAGAGAGAGAGATATCTTGGTATCAAGACAACACACGCTCTTCAGCGTTGATGTTGTGTGGTGTACAGAATGTCTCGACTCTGAAAGCGTCGGATGCGACTCAGAACACCGTGAGGTTTCTTTCTTTTTCCATTTTTCTTACACTTTCTTTCTGTCCGTCTCTCGCTCTCTGCATAAAAAAAAATAATAATGAGTCCCCCCCCCTTCTTTTTGTGAATTATTCGAATTGAAATAAGCTGCCCGCCACGACCATCGCCTCCCCCCCCCCCCCCCAAACCCCCTTTTTGCGGCCTTACATATGTGTTCATGTACGTCATGTCATGTATTGCGCAATTGAGTTCAAATTTGATGAATTCATAGCAAAGACAAAGGTCTCCACACCCCATGCACTTTGATGCACGCACACACTCTTCAGCGTCGACGCGCTTTTCTTTGTGTGGTATACAGCAAATCGAGAATCTGCAAGCGAAGGATCTGCAGCTCATGAACGTGAGTTTCCTGTCTTTCTCAGTTTTTCTTGCGCTTTCTTTGTGTCTCCTTTTCTCTCTGCATTATGTGCCTAAAGTGATGTACATCACATTTTCATCCGGATGTCGATATATTGATCTCGTGAAAATGAGTCTTTTTTCTTTTGGTGCAAAATCGAGGGTAGTGGATTGCTTGGTAAAAGAAGTTTCTTTGTCCCCACGATTTTTTTTAATTATTTATTTTTTTTAAGTTGCTGCTGGTATATATATAATTAAAGAAAGAGAGATATAGTGTAGTTGGAAGTGGAGGTAAGCCTGATCGGTCCTTGCTCCCCTTGCTTGTTTTCACCGTACACACACACACACACAAACACACACAAGAAGAAATATAACATTTTTATATGTGATGTAATATTGATAATTTACATGTCATAGCGTACGAACGTTGCGGTAAAAAATTGCAACTGCTCGTATTACCTTCTCTATAACATAATGGTCAAGGATGATAATACTCAGGCACAGACAGGGCGGGCGAGAGCAAACAAGCAGCAGATTTGAGCACAAGCAGCAGTGCTAGGCATGCAAAAATACAAACATGAGTCCACAGCATAATTCAGAATGACGTTACTTGCCATAACTGGGAGTTTGTTCCACACCTAATCTGAGTATTAGATGCCACTCTAGGCCACAGACAGGGCGGGCGAGAGCAAACAAGCAGCACGACGAAGCAGCAGTGCTAGGCAGGCAAAAATACAAACATGAGGCCACAGCATAATTCAGAATGACGTTATTTGGCATAGCTGACCTCACCGGGAGTTTGTTCCACACCTAATCCGAGTATTAGATGCCACTCCAGGCCACACACAGGGCGGGCGAGAGCAAACAAGCAGCACGACGAAGCAGCAGTGCTAGGCAGGCAAAAATACAAACATGAGGCCACAGCATAATTCAGAATGACGTTATTTGCCATAGCTGACCTCACCGGGAGTTTGTTCCACACCTAATTTGAGTATTAGATGCCACTCTAGGCCACAGACAGGGCGGGCGAGAGCAAACAACAGCAGACTTGAGCACAAGCAGCAGTGCCAGGCAGGCAAAAATACAAACATGATGCCACAGCATAATTCAGAATGACGTTATTTGCCATAACTGACCTCACCGGGAGTTTGTTCCGAGTATTAGATGCCACTCTAGGCCACAGACAGGGCGGGCGAGAGCAAACAAACAGCAGACTTGAGCACAAGCAGCAGTGCCAGGCAGGTAAAAATACAAATATGAGGCCACAGCATAATTCAGAATGACGTTATTTGCCATGGCTAACCTCACCTGGAGTTTTGTTCCACACCTGATCTGAGTATTAGATGCCACTCTAGGCCAGACAGGGCGGACGAGAGCAAACAAGCAGCAGACTTGAGCACAAGCAGCAGTACTAGGCAGGCAAAAATACAAGCATGAGTCCACAGCATAATTCAGAATGACGTTATTTGACATAGCTAACCTCACCGGGAGTTTGTTCCACAGCTAATTTGAGTATTAGATGCCACTCTAGGCCACAGACAGGGCGGGCGAGAGCAAACAAGCAGCAGACTTGAGCACAAGCAGCAGTGCTAGGCAGGCAAAAATACAAGTATGAAGCAAAAATATCAGAGCATGAAGCAGTAATAGTAGTAGTAGTAGTTGTAGTAGTTGCAGTAGTAGTAGTAGTAGTAGTAGTAGTAGTAGTAGTAGTAGTAGTAGTAGTAGTAGTAGTAGTAGTAGTAGTAGTAGTAGTAGTAGTAGTAGTAGTAGACACACAGACAGACAGAGACACAGACAGACAGACAGACAGACACACACACAGACAGACACACACACAGACACACAGACACACACACAGACACACACACAGACACACACACAGACACAGACAGACAGACAGACAGACAGATAGATAGATAGATAGATAGATAGATAGATAGATAGATAGATAGATAGATAGATAGATAGATAGATAGATTAGATAGATAGATAGATAGATTGATAGATAGATAGATAGATAGATAGATAGATAGATAGATGGATGGATGGATGGATGGATAGATGGATAGATAGATAGATAGATAGATAGATAGATAGATAGATAGATAGATAGATAGATAGATAGATAGATAGATAGAGATAACCAAGGAAGTATGTGGGTAAAGTATTAACCCGATGCCCAGCTAAGCCGTAATGTTTGCAAGATAGATAGATAGATAACCGTGGCTGTTTTTCTGGTCTTTCTTTTGCAAGTCCCACTCAGTTCTCTCAGGCGATTTATTGAAATGATTTGTACTATTTCCATCTGGTGGCCTGCACAGGCCTGACAAAATCATATGTCGTGATTTCTTATCTGCCAGAATAGGCGGGAAGAGGAGAGATGTGTTGTCCAATACCAGAAAAGCCGGATTATCCAGGCAACACTTGTTGTCTAAATAAGGGAACAAAAAGTATATATACAAAACTATCAAGAAATCGTACTGGTGGGTTTTTGAATTGAAGGTGGCACGGGAAATGGCAAAAAACTCTGTTTCATTTCGACCCGTACGGTCAGATAACGGCAAACAAACAGAGCGAATAAGTGATGGGTACCGCAGAAACAGGAAAAAAGAATATTCCAAAAATATTTACCCCAAAATTTAGCCCCAAATATTGGACCAAACCAAAGCCCCGACTCCGCTTGTTCTGTGCAACTAATCTGCTCACCCGTTTTGGGATTGTTGTAAAAATTTTGTGTAATACTGCTCTCCACTCTTATGTTGAAGCTGTAATTCGGGTTAAAAAATAAACTTAACGCGGTTATGATAGCAAACTCTGCATCATTATCGGGGGTGTTTTTTTTTCGTTTTTCCCGTTGGCTTAATAAGAAAAAACAGTTACCCTTTTAGCCTAGCCTAGCAGTAGTAGTAGTAGTAGTAGTAGTAGTAGTAGAAGTAGTAGTAGTAGTAGTAGTAGTAGTAGTAGTAGTAGTTTTCCCGTTGGTTGAATAAGAAAAAACAGTTACCCTTACTAGCCTAGCCTAGTAGTAGTAGTGGTAGTAGTAGTAGTAGTAGTAGTAGTAGTAGTAGTAGTAGTAATAGTAGTAGTAGTAGTACTAGAAGTAGTAGTAGTGGTAGTAGTAGTAGTAGTAGTAGTACTAGTAGTAGTAGTAGTTGTTGTTGTAGTAGTAGTAGTGAGATATATCTACGCCCACGAGAGAGTGAGAACAGATTTAAGATCCAACGCTTGACTCATATTCGGTACTTGAAGAACCACTTCAAGAACTGTGAGTCAGACCACTCATCTGCCTCCCCAAGGACCAACAGGCCAGGAAATACAACCATGTCTAGTTCTAGTTCGACGTTCCCTGCCAGTGAGGCACCGCAGTAAGCCATGAGGTCCTTATTACAGCCCAACCCCTTACCCCTGGAACACCTACCAGAACAGACTCAACCCAATTGCAACAATGCACCATCACACCCACCAGCACAAATCATACACCCACACCTCACATCTCTTCCCCCCAAGGTAAACAAACACTTCTCTATATATCATACGAATATCCGTGGTACAACAGGAAGCCACCAAACCCTACTTAACCATCTATCCAACCCTGACTGCACTCACTTCATCCCAGACATTATATCACTTACGGAATCCAAAATAACACCAAGTACACCACACACTCACTTCCCAATCCCAACATACACATCCTATCATACCACAGATGTGTCGGCCTACTATAAAAACGATATGCACATCACAATCTCTGAATCTAAAATCTCAAAAGCCTCTGGCGTAATCATGCAGATACACAGCACAGAACATAAAAATAATCCAATCCACACCATATTCCATATCTACAAAAGACCACTCTCACAATCCTACGACGGCACTTTCTTCCAAGAGCTACAAAACTACATGCAAGGTATCCTCTCTGCCTCCCCACACACCAGCATCACGATTGTTGGTGACCTTAACCTTGATCTCTTGCGCCCTACAAAACAGGTATGTGACTTCCTTGCAATCAACAACCTCTTCACCACAATCAAAAATCCCACCCGCAAAGCAAAGAGCCATACATTGCTTGATGTTATATTAACGACACTCACCTGCGATATCACATCTGATGTCTTACCTACATGCATCTCTGATCACCACCCCATCTATGCTATCTTTCACACCCCAATCACACATAAGAAAAATAATAATAAAATCCTAAGCAATAAGAGGTATGAAGACAAGAAGGAAATAATAACAGAAGAAATAATTTATGAACTTAAGCAAGTTCTTGACCCAGAACTAAATAACGATACTCCTAATAATTATATAAATAAAATACATACAGCTATTAAGACAGTGGTAGAAAAGTATGAAAAGCGTGTAAAGAAACGAAAATGGAAACCATGGTGCAATAATGAAATTAGAGCTATGATTAAGAAACAAAGAGAACTGTATGAAATAAAAATAGCATGCCCAGTTAAAAGTAATAGAACTAAGTATAATAAGCATAAAAATAAAACTAATAGAGAGATTAAGAAAGCTAAGAAAGCATACATGACTACCTTAATGGAAAAACTAAGTCACGATCCAAAAAAACGTATGAATGCGTTGAGAAAGCTGATCCCACAGACACAAGGTCTGAAGACCTCGCCCACCCAACTCCGCGTAGATGATAAGGTAATCACCGACCCCAAAGGTATTGCTAATGCACTCAACAGACACTACACGACGGTCGGCTCCAAGGTCAGTGCCCAAATCCCCCAAGAACATAAAGTCAGAGAAGAGGAAATAGACCTAACACAGAGAAAACTGCCTCCCTTTACACTCAAACGCATTTTGCAGGATGATGTAGTCGATACACTGAAAGCAATTAACAGAAACAAAGCAGAAGATATAAACAAAATAAAACCAGCCATCATGCAAGACCTTACAAAGTACATTGCCCCGACATTAACAACGCTCTTTAATAAAGCTATAGAACATAACCAATACCCTGATGCACTAAAAATAACTAAAGTTATTGAAATATATAAAGCTAAAGATAGAACGCTGCCTGAGAATTACAGACCTATCTCGCTACTGCCGATTATTGCTAAGGTCTTTGACACTATACTCAACAAGCAACTGATGGCCCACCTTACCAGGTACGACATCCTCTCCCGAACTCAATACGCCTTCCGACCACACTCGAACACAACAATCACTACACAAACCATCTTAAATCACATCCAAAACCTCAAAGGCCCAGGAAGGTATGTACTTGCTCTATTTATTGACCTATCGAAAGCCTATGACACTATCGATCATGAAACACTCATCCATAAACTACGAAATAATATAAATTTTAGCGATAACACCACTACCTTTTTTAAATCATACCTCACAAAACGATACCAAACAGTATTTACCCAATATGCTCGTTCTTATCCACGCAAGATCACACATGGGATCCCGCAAGGTAGCACACTCTCAACAACGCTCTTCATTCTATACATCAATGATATTATACTTTCACTAACACACGGGACAGTCTTTGCATACGCAGATGACACCACACTTATCATTGCTGCTAAGAATAAAGAACAACTCCAAGAGCAAGCACAAACTGATACAACGAACCTTGTCCACTATTTCTACAGACATAACCTAGTACCCAACCCCACCAAAACCACCTACACTATCTTCCACAAGCATGAACAGAAGGTGCAGCTCGACTTGACTATCGACGGCAAGAGGCTCCAACAAGAACGAAAGGTAAAAGTATTAGGTACAATCATCCAAAGCAACCTGTCCTTCCGTGAACATATACAATCTATTATATTCCGCCTTCAACCATTCGTCCAAATGTTTCGTTATGTGAACAGCCTACTTCCCACTCACATCCTCCTCCAACTTTACTATGCACATGTATACCCCCTACTTATGTATGGTATCTCTATATGGGGATCTGATGACTACAACACCATTATACATCCACTCATTATCATCCAAAAACGTATAGTCCGTCTGATATGTCTCAAATCATGGAGAACACCTACCAAGCCTCTTTTTGCCAAACTACGCTTACTCAACATACTTAACACGTATAAATATAGCGTATGCATGGATGCACACTCCCTTATTTACCCAGCCTTCAAGGCTTTCCTCCCCCTTCACTACAACAATATCCGACCAATCACAGCTGTTCATAACTACAACACTAGGCGGTCATCAAAGAAACACATGTACAACGACTCAACGACGGGTCAATACAGCAGAGCAGCACAAGCACAATGGGATAAGCTGCCAGAGCACCTAAGAGATATCTCATACAAAGCAGAATTCAAAAAGGAACTCAAAGCATATCTCTTAAGGATGCAAGAATCCTGACACTGCCTACGGGCCTAACGAGGGCGTTGGACACCTCATCATCAGATGATACCTGAGTGTGGGACAAGTTCAGCGTTGATCACATCCTAAGCCGGAGTGTGGTTGGCCAAACCCCCTTGGGGAGTCACCTCGTGTCTACCAGCTTTTGCGAGTGCCACCGTTATATATAGTACTGAGTGAGAATATAACACTTTCAACATATATATATATATATATATATATATGTATATATATATAGTACTGAGTGAGAATATAACTCTTCAACATATATATACATATATATTATATTATATATATTTCCGTTTTTTTTTTTTTTTTTTTTTTTTTTTTTCACGTTCCTCACTGAACTAGAAATTTACTTTGACTTCATAACAGATTAATCTAATATATATATATATATATATACATATATGTATATTTGTTAATTCCATATGTATTTAACATTATTGTAATTACTATTTTATTATTATTATTATTATTATTATTATTATTATTATTATTTTTCTGGACCAGTATTTTCATTGAACATACCGGCCCGTCTGGAAGTGTTGGAACTGCCCTTGCGGGGGTGTCATTAGAGCTTATCGTCAATTCTTCGTACTCCCCTCAAGGGTGAGACGATGGAGGCGCATGTGCAGAAATGCATCAGCCATTGACAGAGAAGCACTATTATTATTATTATTATTATTATTATTATTATTATTATTATTATTATTGTCCTTTCCATGGGCTGATTGGTATAAAGCTCCTAGAGTAATGTTCTATGCCGTCACTTCCTTTATTCCACCGATTGGTGTGGAGACTTTCCTTATGGAATGGAGGACTGGATGCACATGGCCTTTTGGCTCAGCAATTGGCAGGAGATACACTATTATTATTATTATTATTATTATTATTATTATTATTATTATATTTTATTTTAATATTTTTAATCTAAGTCATTTTTTTTAATACTTTAATATTTTAATAATTTCTCATTATCTTTAATAACTTGAGACGTAGGTCACCATATAGTTAAATCAATAGCTCTTGAGCTAACGATTTGTATGGATCGACCAGAGGTTAAATTGTTAACTTCATTAAACCGAAGGCCTAGGCCTAGTAGTAGTAGTAGTAGTAGTAGTAGTAGTAGTAGTAGTAGTAGTAGTAGTAGTAGCAGCAGCATAGCAGCACCTGGTGGATGGCATTGCAGGCTGGCGGTAATTCTTCTGGGTTCAAAAAAAGGAATTGACCGCAACCACATCATGGCGTTGCAGACGAGATCGCGCAAGATGTTTGCAGCCAAGAAAGCTGCAAAATGCTCCCCCGCAACAGGAACAAAAAGGAATAAAGAAAGCAAACAAGATCTCACGCCATTGAAACGAAAGTCAAGCAATTCGTCTCATTATTCCCAAACATCAATCCACAGTTTTTTGTCTGCGCGTCCACCAGGTGTCATTCTGTTTGCATTTGCCTGATCATGAGAGAGAGAGAGAAAGAGAGAGAGAGAGAGAGAGAGAGAGAGAGAGAGAGACGATGGTGTCTATCTAATATCTATCTATCTATCTTTCTATCTTGAGAGAGAGAGAGAGACAGCAAGGTGGCACAATAGTCTCATTATAGCAAGGGAACGTGGCATCTATCTGTGTATATATCTATCTGTCTATCCTTTCCAAGATGAAGTCCAAAAAAAGGGGGAGGAAAAGTACAAAAAAACAGAGAACTCACGATCCATCTTGGCCTCACCCCCGCCCTCCTCGTACGAAGGCTAAGGCGGCTGGCGAAGAGGCTGGCCCTAAGGCGGCTGGCAAAGCTTAAGGTATTACTGTTATTATTATTATTATTATTATTATTATTATTATTATTATTATTAACTTACTTACTTATATTTACTTATAAATACTTACTTACTTACTTACATACTTACTTACTTACTTACATACATACTTACTTACTTACTTACATACATACATACTTACTTACTTACTTACTTATACTTACTTACTTACTTATACTTACTTACTTACTTACTTGCTTACTTACTTATAATTACTTACAATTACTTACCTGCTTACTTACTTACTTACTTGCTTACTTGCTTACTTACTTATATTTACTTATAATTACTTACTTACTTACGTACTTACGTACTTACTTACATACTTACATACATACATACATACTTACTTACTTACTTACTCATACTTACTTACTTGCTTACTTACATACATACATACATACATACTTACTTACTTACTTACTTACTTATACTTACTTGCTTACTTACATACTTACATACATACATACATACATACTTACTTACTTACTTACTTACACGTACTTACTTATACTTACTTGCTTACTTACTTATATTTACTAAGAGGTTGGCGAAGACGACGACAAGACTCAAGAATTGGAACAGGCTGCCCAAGGTTATTATTGTTATATTTACTTACTTACTTACTTACTTATACTTACTTACTTACTTGCTTACTTACTTATTAAAATACTTACTTACTTACTTACTTACATACTTACTTACATACTTACATACATACTTACTTACTTACTTGCTTACTTACTTACTTATATTTACTTACTTACTTACTTACTTATACTTACTTACTTACTTGCTTACTTACTTGCTTACTTACTTATAATTTACTTGCTTGCTTACTTACTTACTTACTTACTTGCTTACTTACTTATATTTACTTATAATTACTTACTTACTTACTTACTTACATACATACATACATACTTACTTACTTACTTACTTATAATTAATTACTTACTTGCTTAATTACTTACTTACTTACATACATACATACGTACATACTTACTTACTTACTTATATTTACTTACTTACTTACTTACTTACTTACTTATACTTACTTACTTACTTGCATACTTACTTATATTTACTTATAAATACTTACTTGCTTACTTACTTACTTACATACTTACTTACTTACATACATAGATACTTACTTACTTACTTACTTACTTAATTATATTTACTTACTTACTTACTTACTTACTTACTTATACTTACTTACTTACTCATACTTACTTACTTACTTACTTGCTTACTTGCTTACTTACTTATAATTACTTATAATTACTTGCTTACTTGCTTACTTACTTACTTAATTACTTCTTACTTACTAATATTTACTTATAATTACTTACTTACTTACATACATACATACATACATACATACTTATATTGACTTACTTACTTACTTACTTATAATTACTTACTTGCTTACTTACTTACTTACTTACTTACTTACTTACTTACATACATACATACATACTTACTTACTTACTTACTTACTTACTTATACTTACTTACTTACTTACTTACTTGCTTACTTACTTATATTTACTTATAATTACTTACCAACTTACTTACTTACTTACTTATATTTACTAAGAGGCTGGCGAAGACGACGACAAGACTCAAGAATTGGAACAGGCTGCCCAAGGTTATTATTCAATTTTGTTAATGTTATTTTTGTCAACTTAATGTTGTTGTTGTTGTTCAGCACCCCTGCCCAAGCGTCGTGCAGGGAGGAAGGCTAAGGCGGCTGGCCAAGGTATTATTATTATTATTATTATTATTATTATTATTATTATTAATATTATTTACTTACTTACTTACTTACTTATATTTACTTATAAATACTGACTTGCTTACTTACTTACTTACATACTTACTTACTTACGTACATACATACATACATACTTACATACATACTTACTTACTTACTTACTTACTTACTTATACTTACTTGCTTACTTACTTCCTTACTTCCTTACTTCCTTACTTACTTATAATTACTTATAATTACTTACTTACTTACTTACTTACTTACTTACTTACTTACTTACTTACTTACCTGCTTACTTACTTAATTTTACTTACTTACTTACATACATACATACATACTTACTTACTTACTTTGACTTACTTACTTACTTACTTACTTACTTCCTTGCTTACTTACTTACTTACTTACTTACTTACATACATACATACATACTTACTTACTTACTTATATTGACTTACTTACTTACTTGCTTACTTACTTACTTACTTACTTACTTACTTATTTTTACTTATAATTACTTACCAACTTACTTACTTACTTACTTACTTATATTTACTTACTTACTTACTTATACTTACTTACTTACTTACTTGCTTACTTACTTATATTCACTTATAATTTCTTACTTACTTACTTACTTACTTAGTTACTACTTATATTGACTTACGTACTTACTTACTTATACTTACTTACTTACTTACTTACTTACTTACTTATACTTGCTTACTTACTTACTTACATACTTACTTACTTACTTACTTACCTACATACTTGCAGGGAGGAAGGCTAAGGCGGCTGGCGATAACGACGCAGAGGATGAGGAAGGTTATTAATATTATTATAATATCATTATTATTACTATTATTATTATTATTATTATTATTATTATTATTATTATTATTATTATTATTATTATTATTATTATTATTATTCGATCATCAGGCGAGAGACTGACACGGGGGGGTGGAGGACCTCGGACAAGGGTATTGGAGGCTTATGTCCGTTGAGGATATGCCATTAGCTGCATCAGTACGCCTCAGATATAGTATTATTATTATTATTATTATTATTATTATTATTATTATTATTATTATTATTATTATTATTATTATTATTATTATTATTATTATTATTATTATTATTATTATTATTAATGGAGGCACCTGTCCAGGATCTGGATCTGATGCTATAGTCTGAGGAAGCCTATTATTATTATTATTATTATTATTATTATTATTATTATTATTATTATTATTATTATTATATTATTATTATTATTATTATTATTATTATTATTATTATTATTATTATTATTATTATTATTATTATTATTATTATTATTATTATTATTATTATTATTATTATTATTATTATTATTATTATTATTATTATTATTATTATTATTATTATTATTATTATTATTATTATTATTATTATTATTATTATTATTATTATTATTATTATTATTATTATTATTATTATTATTATTATTATTATTATTATTAGGGAGTACATAGGCCATCGGTCCTTTCCATGGGCTGATTGGTATAAAGCTCCTAGAGTAATGTTCTATGCCGTCACTTCCTTTATTCCACCGATTGGTGTGGAGACTTTCCTTATGGAATGGAGGACTGGATGCACATGGCCTTTTGGCTCAGCAATTGGCAGGAGATACACTATTATTATTATTATTATTATTATTATTATTTTGGACACCGTGATAGCCCAGTGGTCAAGTTCTACCATCTGGGCCCTGTCGCCAGTTCGATTCCCGTCGGTGCCACCAGTATTTTCATTGAACATACCGCTCCGTCTGGACCAGTATTTTCATTGAACATACCGGTCCGTCTGGAAGTGTTGGAACTGCCCTTGCGGGGGTGTCATTAGAGCTTATCGTCAATTCTTCGTACTCCCCTCACGGGTGAGACGATGGAGGCGCATGTGCAGAAATGCATCAGCCATTGACAGAGAAGCACTATTATTATTATTATTATTATTATTATTATTATTATTATTATTATTATTATTATTATTATTATTATTATTATTATTATTATTATTAGGGAGTACATAGGCCATCGGTCCTTTCCATGGGCTGATTGGTATAAAGCTCCTAGAGTAATGTTCTATGCCGTCACTTCCTTTATTCCACCGATTGGTGTGGAGACTTTCCTTATGGAATGGAGGACTGGATGCACATGGCCTTTTGGCTCAGCAACTGGCAGGAGATACACACTATTATTATTATTATTATTATTATTATTATTATTATTATTATTATTATTATTATTATTATTATTATTATTATTATTATTATTATTATTATTATTATTATTATTATTATTATTATTATTATTATTATTATTATTATTATTATTATTATTATTATTATTATTATTATTATTATTATTATTATTATTATTATTATTATTATTATTATTATTATTATTATTATTATTATTATTATTATTATTATTATTATTATTATTATTTACTATATCTGAGGCGTACTGATGCAGCTAATGGCATATCCTCAACGGACATAAGCCTCCAATACCCTTGTTCGAGGTCCTCCACCCCCCCGTGTCAGTCTCTCGCCTGATGATCGGGGCCACCGATGGAGCTCCTGAGGGCAAGACTGCACTAAGCCGAGGTTATTCCGCAGTCCCAGCAACCTCTTGCAAGACGTCACCGAATGTGCAAGTGCATACACCAAGCGCGGTTGCTAGAGCTGCCTCGAAACCCCACCCATAACAATCTGGTGTCTGCTGGGTCCTGGGCTATCAACCAGCATATGCGGAGTTTAAGATCTTTTACGCGCGCAACGACCCTCCTCCCCAGCATCTACCACCAAAGGGTTATGAGTTGGCGTCACAGTTTAACGCCTTGAGGCCATTGGGCTGGTATTATTATTATTATTATTATTATTATTATTATTATTATTATTATTATTATTATTATTATTATTATTATTATTATTATTATTATTATTATTATTATTATTATTATTATTATTATTATTATTATTATTATTATTATTATTATTATTATTATTATTATTATTATTATTATTATTATTATTATTATTATTATTATTATTATTATTATTATTATTATTATAATTATTATTATTATTATTATTATTATTATTATTATTATTATTATTATTATTATTATTATTATTATTATTATTATTATTATTATTATTATTATTATTATTATTATTATTATTATTATTATTATTATTATTATTATTATTATATTATTATTATAATTGGACGCCGTGATAGCCATCTGGGCCCTGTCGCCAGTTCGATTCCCGTCGGTGCCACCAGTATTTTCATTGAACATACCGGTCCGTCTGGACCAGTATTTTCATTGAACATACCGGTCCGTCTGGACCAGTATTTTCATTGAACATACCGGTCCGTCTGGAAGTGTTGGAACTGCCCTTGCGGGGGTGTCATTACAGCCTATCGTCAATTCTTCGTACTCCCCTCACGGGTGAGACGATGGAGGTGCATGTGCAGAAATGCATCAGCCATTGACAGAGAAGCACTATTATTATTATTATTATTATTATTATTATTATTATTATTATTATTATTATTATTATTATTATTATTATTATTATTATTATTATTATTATTATTATTATTATTATTATTATTATTATTATTATTATTATTATTATTATTATTATTATTATTATTATTATTATTATTATTATTATTATTGTCCTTTCCATGGGCTGATTGGTATAAAGCTCCTAGAGTAATGTTCTATGCCGTCACTTCCTTTATTCCACCGATTGGTGTGGAGACTTTCCTTATGGAACGGAGGACTGGATGCACATGGCCTTTTGGCTCAGCAATTGGCAGGAGATACACTATTATTATTATTATTATTATTATTATTATTATTATTATTATTATTATTATTATTATTATTATTATTATTATTATTATTATTATTATTATTATTATTATTATTATTATTATTATTATTATTATTAATTATTATTATTATTATTATTATTATTATTATTATTATTATTATTATTATTATTATTATTATTATTATTATTATTATTATTATTATTATTATTATTATTATTATGATTATTATTATTATTATTATTATTATTATTATTAACATACCGGTCCGTCTGGAAGTGTTGGAACTGCCCTTGCGGGGGTGTCATTAGAGCCTATCGTCAATTCTTCGTACTCCCCTCACGGGTGAGACGATGGAGGCGCATGTGCAGAAATGCATCAGCCATTGACAGAGAAGCACTATTATTATTATTATTATTATTATTATTATTATTATTATTATTATTATTATTATTATTGTTATTTACTTACTTACTTACATACTTACATACATACTTTCTTACTTGCTTACTTATTTATATTTACTTACTTACTTACTTATTTACTTGCTTACCATTACCTCGACAAATGCTGACAAAATTTGTAAGGTCTTGACGAAAATAAGTCAACTGTACAAATTTTCCTAGTTTACTGTTAACAATTTTTTTTTGTTTTTTTTTGTCAGGATCTGACAAAAAAAAATTTTCCCTGGAAAATGACTTTTTGTCGGGTTCAGGCAAATTTTCCCTGGTCTAGGAAAAGTCACATTTTGCCTGGTCCCGGCAAAAATTGCAGGGTAAAAGAAAAAATAGCCGGATCCCGGCAAAATATTTCTCGAGTGTAGGAAAAATTCACCTGGTCCCGGAAATTTTCCTGACTTCAACGCGTGATTTCCTGAATTTAACGCAAAACAGACAGAGAAGAGAGCGAAGAAAGAGAAGCGAGAGAAGAGAGAGAAGAGAGAGAGAGAAAGAGAAGAGAGAGAAGAGAGAGAAGAGAGAGAAGAGAGAGAAGAGAGAGAAGAGAGAGAAGAGAGAGAAGAGAGAAAAGAGAGAGAAGAGAGAGAAGAGAGAGAAGAGAGAGAAGAGAGAGAAGAGAGAGAAGAGAGAGAAGAGAGAGAAGAGAGAGAAGAGAGAGAAGAGAGAGAAGATAGCGTTAGTCATAACTATTTTAACCACCGTTACCTGGATAGCGAATTTGTCAATTGGCCGGACAGTAACTATTACCAATATAGACTGGGAACGTTATTAATACTTCAAGTGCCAGTCAATAATACATCAGTCTTATAATCCACTCAACTCAGTAGTTAGACAGGGTTAGCGCGACAACCAGTAGCTGAGTTAGTTTCGTGACGTGGCAGCTTTCTACTACGGTTTCAGTTCTGCGATACATACGTGTTATTAAAGCGTGTATCTAACCTGCGTAGATAGACTTGCTAGGTAGCCCGGAGAGATCTTGCAAAAGATCGGTAAAGGTTCCCGTTGCCCTAAATGGGTGGTCGCCCAAAGGTTGTGAGCCTTGGAACCGAAAAACATATGGGTTTAAAGCAAGAATATATTTCGCAGTTAGATGGTACCACACGGAATTATTCCGACTTTTGCTACAAGCTTGAGAACTATGCCAAGGGCATTAGTGCCTGGCACGGAGAGTGTGTGAAGCTGGCACTTACAGATCCAGTAAAAGCAAAGGCGAAATATCCCTACGATCCTGCTAAGGCAATGGAAGTAGAGGAGTGGGAGTTGCCCGATGAACCAGAGTCTGAAGACACCCCAGATACAGACTCAGACGGAGATGCATCGGATGCGAGTAGACCGAGACCCAGAACAAAGAAAGCTGACTCTAAAACAACTATCGAAAAACCGAAAGATTGGGCTAAGATGTCTGAAGAAGCGAAGCGCAGTGGAAAGAGAAAAGAGCAAAGAGACTAAAGAGAGAGCAGAGAAGAGAGTCAAAGCGCACTCACACCTTAAGAGTAAGAACGATCACGAAAGAGAAGAAGCATTATGAACGCATGAGATAACTACAACTCATTCTCTCTGTTGCTTTCTCACACCCCATTGTCGTGCGTTACTTGCGAACAAAGACAGTGACAGGCCCGATAGAATTGATAGAGGCAGTAAGAGGAAAGTTCGGTTCAATTTCCGGGGTTAGTAAAAACATCAAAGCACAAGACTTTGAAAGAATGTATCCAAAACCCGGTTACAATGTCGATGCATGGCTCAATGACTACATTGCTATGAAAGGGGAAGTAGAGAGCCATAGAGAACACCCAATCGACAAAGACGAACTCGTACGAAATCTGCTTGAGAAGCTTGCCAAACACCCCGCATTCGGTGAACCGTTCAAAGCACTATACTTCAACTTACCCTCTAACCTAAGACCTAGCTTCGAGGATATAGTAGATAGTGCGAGAGACACGTGGGCGTTGTGGAGGATGGATAAGTGGAAGGAAGAGGAGAGGAAAGAGAGACCTAACCGAACCACGAGACCTAAGAAAGAAACAAACCTTCTTCTAGACGATCAGGGAGATGAAGGGGAAGGGGTTAAGGGCAAAATTAGCAAGTTCAAGAAAAAGGAAGAGTGGTGGCTTCGGGTCACATGTTACGAGTGCAACAAGAAGGGCCACACCAAGAAGTTTTGTCCAACCGTGAAGTCCCATAAGAAAGGCCAAGCTAGTGAAGACAAGAACGATAAGAAACCTAAAAAGGGAAAACCTCAGAAGCCCTCAAAAACCTCTAAGAAAAAGCCACGTAAAGACGTGACACTCATACGATAGGAGCGAGAAGATGATGGGGAGTCCGATAGCGACAATGAGGCTTTACTCGTAATGATGGGGGGAGATGGTCCAAACGAACTTGGGGAAACCCCTGATGACGAGAGAGGTAGGGAGAGAGCGAACGTCGAGTCTGGGGAGCCCCAGCCTGAGCCAGGTGTTCGTCCCCTACCGGCAAAACAAAGTGGCAGAGGGAGTCCCTCTGTCACCCCCATCTCAGACTCTCCGAGTCAGCTAACCAGGGCCACCTCCACCGACACCCCACAATGTCAAAAACCGACCCCCAAAACACCTCCTACCACTATCATGAGGTATAGCAAACAGAGGCCGAGGTCCCTGAAGTGTCATGGTAAGAACAAGAAAAGCAGTCCTTGCCAGATCTCGCTTGAGCACGATCAGAAGGGACCTAACGCCAAACAGGCTTCTCGTATGGTTTACGGAAAGTACTGCGGGTACCATGCGAAGAAGCAAGACCCCGAATACCCTTTACTTGACCTAGCTGTTAGCCCTGACCTCGTCCCCCCAAATCCCCTTATATTCCGGATGAGGCAGGTTTGAGAGCTGATGCTAAAGCGAGAGGACTAACCATCCCGCACAATCTCACCACCGATTTCACTGCGCATACTCCACAGAAACCGAGAGAGATGAAAAAGCAGAAGAAGAGTGAGAAGGAAGTGAGGGGGAGCAAGCAAGAGGGGAAGAAACCACAAAAGATCACCCCCACCACACAAACACCCCCCACCACATCGTCAGCACATGTCGCATCGAAACATGACACATCAGAACAGAGCGAAGTCAGTGAGGACGAGATCGCAGATGAGATCGATGAGTATGATAGCCAGGATGATTCACGATGCTCAGGTGAGATTAGGCATGATGATGCTATGGCCATGTGCATGGATGATGAGAACAGTGAGTATTTACAATTCACGCGCAAGGGGAATGTCAGGCGTTATATGAGTAGGCTTAGGCGCGCAGCTCATGGTGTATGTGGGAGTCCGGTATCTCCCGGATTACCCAGTGTTGCTGACAGGCCCGAGCAGGCCAAGGGAGACCAACGGGGGAACACCACCGCAAACCCGACGCCAGAAACAGGTCCAGCTCCCAAAACACAGCCACTCGCACACCCACCACCCGTCATCACTTTCAAAGACATCACACAAATCGCACAACAGCTCATGACCACTTGCGTGCGAGATGATAACGGAGAGGTGAAGAGAGTGAGTGATGGAAAGCTAGTGAGAGATGATTTCTTGACAGATGTAGTGAGAGCGATAGAGGGAGTGTACATTGCTCACGCTGCACGCACAACACTCTCACCTATTCTATCCCCGCCAGCACCCACCGTAGACAGCACCACCTCACAATCACAAGCACCATCAAAGCACAAGAACACAGCAACAACCTATACGCTAGTGTTAGATGGTGAGGGTGGGAGAGACAGGAAGAACACTATTGTGCAGGATAGTGGGTCATCACGAGATATTGCGTGTAACCCAGGGTTCTTGCATGACATTAAGTCAGTACCACCTGTAAAGCTAGTAACCGGTAACGGTGAGTGCGAAATAGCACAAGAGGGGGCGGCCAGAGTTACGCGGATCAACGGGTACGGCAAACCCGTCACGGTGTCGAGACCCATGTTACTCGATACTAGGGTTCCCGTAAATATCGCGTCTACCGGAAGGATGGATCACATCCATCACCGGTCGATTGTCCATCAGAATGGGCAACTGGTTATTCTCAAGAGCCCCATTAGGATAGTGGAAAAAGACGTGCTAGTTAGGGGGAGACTCCTACCAACTCTGCTCTATAGATGGGATGATGAGTTCGATACGCCTTAGGATAGTGGAAAAAGACGTGCTAGTTAGGGGGAGATTCCTACCAACTCTGCTCTATAGATGGGATGATGAGTTCGATACGCCTTTGGATGTTAACGTGCGTTAGGAACCCCCAATGAAGCGATAGGAGTGAGCTGGGGTAAGAGGGGAGGGAAGCCCCAGGAGAGAGAGAGGAGAGCGTAGAGAGAGGGAGGGCAAAACGGAGGAGGTAGCATTATACGCGTCCTATCCCCGCAAGCCAGGTGTAGTTAGAAAGGTAGACATAGAGTTATTTCACTATGCCTGTGGACATTATAGTGTTAAGAAGATGAAAGTTTTGGCAGATGCATTAGGCATAAAGTTAGTAGGAGATGCGAAGAAGGTAGAGTTCTGTGAGGCCTGCATGATAGATAAGGCGAAGCAGCTACCTAGATTTAGAGTGAATAGAATAGAGAGAGCCAGTAAGCCGGGAGAAGTACTACACTTAGACACAGGAACCTGGTCATTTCGTTCCATACACGGGAAGAGGCACAAATTCTCGGTTACGGACGATTACTCGTTGTTTATTAAGGACTATTATCTTGCGCATAAGAACGAGTTTACTGACTGCCTTAAGCAAGCGGTAGCATTCTATGAATGACAGACAGGAAATAGAGTCAGAGAGATAAGATGCGATCAGGAGTTTGATGTCCGAAAGAGGTGATAGAGTGGTGGAAGCCCAGACAGTTTATCTGGAAGACGTCAGCAACAGGGGATAAGGATGGAAACCCTATAGCTGAAAAAGCCAATGACATCACGGCAGGGGCCGCTAGAGCTATGAGACATCATGCCCATCTGCCCGTTTCATTTTGGGCCGAAATGGAGCATGCCGCCACCACCCTCCACAACATTTTGCCTGCCACCTCCGGACCTAGAAAGGGGGCATCGCCCTACGAACAGCTCTTAGGTAGAAAACCGTTTGTGACACACCTGAGGCCGATAGGTTGCATGGGGGTAATGTACACAGGTAAAGGGAGAAAGGGACAGTTTAGAGGCAGGAGAGTATGCTAGTAGGGTATGACTTGTTTAGAGAGCTCTATAGAGTGTGGGACGGTAGTAAGATAGTAACAGGTGTTAGGAACGTGCGATTCAACCCGTACGTGATAGGAAAGGAAGCACACCCACCCAGAACCGTTCAGTGGGATGAGGATGTAGCTGAGGGGGAGAGTGAGAGCAAGGATGTCGATGTTGCACAAACACACTCCACACCCACCACCTCCACAGTCACCACCACCCACACACAAGAGGACACGTCACAGACTCATGACGATGAAGACTCATATGACCACGTCGATGATGTTAGTCAGTCAGTTAGTCAACAAGCACAGGGGGAGTATGGAGGGGACACAGGGGAAGTTAGCTTAGATCACAACTACACACCTACACAAGATAGCATTTCTACACAGGACATCGACACCACATCGACAGCTGCACCCCATCCTACCGACACGACCCCACAGATAATCAACACAGGACTAGGTAACGCACACGCACTCACAGATGCATCCGATCCACAAACACAGCATGAGAGGAAAGCATATGAAGAGAGTGAGCGACCTAGTCAAGGAAGAACATGGGAACAAAGTGATAAGATCACAGAAGCGAACATAGTTCACGAAGGAAAACGCACAAGACGACAAGCACAACAACAACACCCATTACAATCGCAGGACACAGAACAACCACGACCGCATAGTGAACTAAAACGAAAACCGAAAGTAGTTGAGGTTCAGGAACTAGAGGGAGTGAGAGTGAGAGTACTTGCGAGAGAGTGGGGAGAGGAGTGGGCAGAGAAGACATACGGAGCAGGATGGGAGAGTAAAGTACGTTCAGGGATAGTTAAGCAGAAATGTGCTCCCAAAGAGAGATTGAAAGTCAGACGACAACCAAAACCATTTCCCTTTGTACAGTTCGAAGATAGGCTAGAGAAGATGCTAGATTCTGAGATCATTAAGTATAAGGTAAGTGAGAGCGAGTCCGTATTGCCTGCTGGAGAGTTAGAGAGTGCTATGTTCTGACAGATGCATGAATGAACAAAACGAATTCTTGCTCTATCTGAACATTCGTCTACCTAAAGAGATAGCTGAGCAGGGTTTGACGGCGAAAGAGTTAGTGCAGGGCATGAAGAAGGAGATTCAATCTCTAAAAAACTTCAAAACATACACTTGGGTTAAATACGACGAAGCCAAAAAGGCTGGAGTCAACAAGATAGTCAGACTGACTTGGGTTCACAAGGTAAAGATGGATGAGAACGGTAGGAAGTT
>WBZZ01000890.1:110000-117500 GCA_019918135.1 Paulinella micropora | reverse complement strand
AGGTTCCTGAAAACTTTTCCTGGTCCTGAAAATTTCCCAGGATATTTTTCAGGTTCCGAAAAACTTTCCCTGATCTCGAAAATTTTTCCCAGGTATCGAAAAAAATTACCTGGTCCCGGAAATTTTCCTGACTTCAACGCGTGATTTCCTGAATTTAACGCAAAACAGACAGAGAAGAGAGCGAAGAAAGAGAAGCGAGAGAAGAGAGAGAAGAGAGAGAGAGAAAGAGAAGAGAGAGAAGAGAGAGAAGAGAGAGAAGAGAGAGAGAGAAGAGAGAGAAGAGAGAGAAGAGAGAGAAGAGAGAGAAGAGAGAAAAGAGAGAAAAGAGAGAGAAGAGAGAGAAGAGAGAGAAGAGAGAGAAGAGAGAGAAGAGAGAGAAGAGAGAGAAGAGAGAGAAGAGAGAGAAGAGAGAGAAGATAGCGTTAGTCATAACTATTTTAACCACCGTTACCTGGATAGTGAATTTGTCAATTGGCCGGACAGTAACTATTACCAATATAGACTGGGAACGTTATTAATACTTCAAGTGCCAGTCAATAATACATCAGTCTTATAATCCACTCAACTCAGTAGTTAGACAGGGTTAGCGCGACAACCAGTAGCTGAGTTAGTTTCGTGACGTGGCAGCTTTCTACTACGGTTTCAGTTCTGCGATACATACGTGTTATTAAAGCGTGTATCTAACCTGCGTAGATAGACTTGCTAGGTAGCCCGGAGAGATCTTGCAAAAGATCGGTAAAGGTTCCCGTTGCCCTAAATGGGTGGTCGCCCAAAGGTTGTGAGCCTTGGAACCGAAAAACATATGGGTTTAAAGCAAGAATATATTTCGCAGTTAGATGGTACCACACGGAATTATTCCGACTTTTGCTACAAGCTTGAGAACTATGCCAAGGGCATTAGTGCCTGGCACGGAGAGTGTGTGAAGCTGGCACTTACAGATCCAGTAAAAGCAAAGGCGAAATATCCCTACGATCCTGCTAAGGCAATGGAAGTAGAGGAGTGGGAGTTGCCCGATGAACCAGAGTCTGAAGACACCCCAGATACAGACTCAGACGGAGATGCATCGGATGCGAGTAGACCGAGACCCAGAACAAAGAAAGCTGACTCTAAAACAACTATCGAAAAACCGAAAGATTGGGCTAAGATGTCTGAAGAAGCGAAGCGCAGTGGAAAGAGAAAAGAGCAAAGAGACTAAAGAGAGAGCAGAGAAGAGAGTCAAAGCGCACTCACACCTTAAGAGTAAGAACGATCACGAAAGAGAAGAAGCATTATGAACGCATGAGATAACTACAACTCATTCTCTCTGTTGCTTTCTCACACCCCATTGTCGTGCGTTACTTGCGAACAAAGACAGTGACAGGCCCGATAGAATTGATAGAGGCAGTAAGAGGAAAGTTCGGTTCAATTTCCGGGGTTAGTAAAAACATCAAAGCACAAGACTTTGAAAGAATGTATCCAAAACCCGGTTACAATGTCGATGCATGGCTCAATGACTACATTGCTATGAAAGGGGAAGTAGAGAGCCATAGAGAACACCCAATCGACAAAGACGAACTCGTACGAAATCTGCTTGAGAAGCTTGCCAAACACCCCGCATTCGGTGAACCGTTCAAAGCACTATACTTCAACTTACCCTCTAACCTAAGACCTAGCTTCGAGGATATAGTAGATAGTGCGAGAGACACGTGGGCGTTGTGGAGGATGGATAAGTGGAAGGAAGAGGAGAGGAAAGAGAGACCTAACCGAACCACGAGACCTAAGAAAGAAACAAACCTTCTTCTAGACGATCAGGGAGATGAAGGGGAAGGGGTTAAGGGCAAAATTAGCAAGTTCAAGAAAAAGGAAGAGTGGTGGCTTCGGGTCACATGTTACGAGTGCAACAAGAAGGGCCACACCAAGAAGTTTTGTCCAACCGTGAAGTCCCATAAGAAAGGCCAAGCTAGTGAAGACAAGAACGATAAGAAACCTAAAAAGGGAAAACCTCAGAAGCCCTCAAAAACCTCTAAGAAAAAGCCACGTAAAGACGTGACACTCATACGATAGGAGCGAGAAGATGATGGGGAGTCCGATAGCGACAATGACGCTTTACTCGTAATGATGGGGGGAGATGGTCCAAACGAACTTGGGGAAACCCCTGATGACGAGAGAGGTAGGGAGAGAGCGAACGTCGAGTCTGGGGAGCCCCAGCCTGAGCCAGGTGTTCGTCCCCTACCGGCAAAACAAAGTGGCAGAGGGAGTCCCTCTGTCACCCCCATCTCAGACTCTCCGAGTCAGCTAACCAGGGCCACCTCCACCGACACCCCACAATGTCAAAAACCGACCCCCAAAACACCTCCTACCACTATCATGAGGTATAGCAAACAGAGGCCGAGGTCCCTGAAGTGTCATGGTAAGAACAAGAAAAGCAGTCCTTGCCAGATCTCGCTTGAGCACGATCAGAAGGGACCTAACGCCAAACAGGCTTCTCGTATGGTTTACGGAAAGTACTGCGGGTACCATGCGAAGAAGCAAGACCCCGAATACCCTTTACTTGACCTAGCTGTTAGCCCTGACCTCGTCCCCCCAAATCCCCTTATATTCCGGATGAGGCAGGTTTGAGAGCTGATGCTAAAGCGAGAGGACTAACCATCCCGCACAATCTCACCACCGATTTCACTGCACATACTCCACAGAAACCGAGAGAGATGAAAAAGCAGAAGAAGAGTGAGAAGGAAGTGAGGGGGAGCAAGCAAGAGGGGAAGAAACCACAAAAGATCACCCCCACCACACAAACACCCCCCACCACATCGTCAGCACATGTCGCATCGAAACATGACACATCAGAACAGAGCGAAGTCAGTGAGGACGAGATCGCAGATGAGATCGATGAGTATGATAGCCAGGATGATTCACGATGCTCAGATGAGATTAGGCATGATGATGCTATGGCCATGTGCATGGATGATGAGAACAGTGAGTATTTACAATTCACGCGCAAGGGGAATGTCAGGCGTTATATGAGTAGGCTTAGGCGCGCAGCTCATGGTGTATGTGGGAGTCCGGTATCTCCCGGATTACCCAGTGTTGCTGACAGGCCCGAGCAGGCCAAGGGAGACCAACGGGGGAACACCACCGCAAACCCGACGCCAGAAACAGGTCCAGCTCCCAAAACACAGCCACTCGCACACCCACCACCCGTCATCACTTTCAAAGACATCACACAAATCGCACAACAGCTCATGACCACTTGCGTGCGAGATGATAACGGAGAGGTGAAGAGAGTGAGTGATGGAAAGCTAGTGAGAGATGATTTCTTGACAGATGTAGTGAGAGCGATAGAGGGAGTGTACATTGCTCACGCTGCACGCACAACACTCTCACCTATTCTATCCCCGCCAGCACCCACCGTAGACAGCACCACCTCACAATCACAAGCACCATCAAAGCACAAGAACACAGCAACAACCTATACGCTAGTGTTAGATGGTGAGGGTGGGAGAGACAGGAAGAACACTATTGTGCAGGATAGTGGGTCATCACGAGATATTGCGTGTAACCCAGGGTTCTTGCATGACATTAAGTCAGTACCACCTGTAAAGCTAGTAACCGGTAACGGTGAGTGCGAAATAGCACAAGAGGGGGCGGCCAGAGTTACGCGGATCAACGGGTACGGCAAACCCGTCACGGTGTCGAGACCCATGTTACTCGATACTAGGGTTCCCGTAAATATCGCGTCTACCGGAAGGATGAATCACATCCATCACCGGTCGATTGTCCATCAGAATGGGCAACTGGTTATTCTCAAGAGCCCCATTAGGATAGTGGAAAAAGACGTGCTAGTTAGGGGGAGACTCCTACCAACTCTGCTCTATAGATGGGATGATGAGTTCGATACGCCTTAGGATAGTGGAAAAAGACGTGCTAGTTAGGGGGAGATTCCTACCAACTCTGCTCTATAGATGGGATGATGAGTTCGATACGCCTTTGGATGTTAACGTGCGTTAGGAACCCCCAATGAAGCGATAGGAGTGAGCTGGGGTAAGAGGGGAGGGAAGCCCCAGGAGAGAGAGAGGAGAGCGTAGAGAGAGGGAGGGCAAAACGGAGGAGGTAGCATTATACGCGTCCTATCCCCGCAAGCCAGGTGTAGTTAGAAAGGTAGACATAGAGTTATTTCACTATGCCTGTGGACATTATAGTGTTAAGAAGATGAAAGTTTTGGCAGATGCATTAGGCATAAAGTTAGTAGGAGATGCAAAGAAGGTAGAGTTCTGTGAGGCCTGCATGATAGATAAGGCGAAGCAGCTACCTAGATTTAGAGTGAATAGAATAGAGAGAGCCAGTAAGCCGGGAGAAGTACTACACTTAGACACAGGAACCTGGTCATTTCGTTCCATACACGGGAAGAGGCACAAATTCTCGGTTACGGACGATTACTCGTTGTTTATTAAGGACTATTATCTTGCGCATAAGAACGAGTTTACTGACTGCCTTAAGCAAGCGGTAGCATTCTATGAATGACAGACAGGAAATAGAGTCAGAGAGATAAGATGCGATCAGGAGTTTGATGTCCGAAAGAGGTGATAGAGTGGTGGAAGCCCAGACAGTTTATCTGGAAGACGTCAGCAACAGGGGATAAGGATGGAAACCCTATAGCTGAAAAAGCCAATGACATCACGGCAGGGGCCGCTAGAGCTATGAGACATCATGCCCATCTGCCCGTTTCATTTTGGGCCGAAATGGAGCATGCCGCCACCACCCTCCACAACATTTTGCCTGCCACCTCCGGACCTAGAAAGGGGGCATCGCCCTACGAACAGCTCTTAGGTAGAAAACCGTTTGTGACACACCTGAGGCCGATAGGTTGCATGGGGGTAATGTACACAGGTAAAGGGAGAAAGGGACAGTTTAGAGGCAGGAGAGTATGCTAGTAGGGTATGACTTGTTTAGAGAGCTCTATAGAGTGTGGGACGGTAGTAAGATAGTAACAGGTGTTAGGAACGTGCGATTCAACCCGTACGTGATAGGAAAGGAAGCACACCCACCCAGAACCGTTCAGTGGGATGAGGATGTAGCTGAGGGGGAGAGTGAGAGCAAGGATGTCGATGTTGCACAAACACACTCCACACCCACCACCTCCACAGTCACCACCACCCACACACAAGAGGACACGTCACAGACTCATGACGATGAAGACTCATATGACCACGTCGATGATGTTAGTCAGTCAGTTAGTCAACAAGCACAGGGGGAGTATGGAGGGGACACAGGGGAAGTTAGCTTAGATCACAACTACACACCTACACAAGATAGCATTTCTACACAGGACATCGACACCACATCGACAGCTGCACCCCATCCTACCGACACGACCCCACAGATAATCAACACAGGACTAGGTAACGCACACGCACTCACAGATGCATCCGATCCACAAACACAGCATGAGAGGAAAGCATATGAAGAGAGTGAGCGACCTAGTCAAGGAAGAACATGGGAACAAAGTGATAAGATCACAGAAGCGAACATAGTTCACGAAGGAAAACGCACAAGACGACAAGCACAACAACAACACCCATTACAATCGCAGGACACAGAACAACCACGACCGCATAGTGAACTAAAACGAAAACCGAAAGTAGTTGAGGTTCAGGAACTAGAGGGAGTGAGAGTGAGAGTACTTGCGAGAGAGTGGGGAGAGGAGTGGGCAGAGAAGACATACGGAGCAGGATGGGAGAGTAAAGTACGTTCAGGGATAGTTAAGCAGAAATGTGCTCCCAAAGAGAGATTGAAAGTCAGACGACAACCAAAACCATTTCCCTTTGTACAGTTCGAAGATAGGCTAGAGAAGATGCTAGATTCTGAGATCATTAAGTATAAGGTAAGTGAGAGCGAGTCCGTATTGCCTGCTGGAGAGTTAGAGAGTGCTATGTTCTGACAGATGCATGAATGAACAAAATGAATTCTTGCTCTATCTGAACATTCGTCTACCTAAAGAGATAGCTGAGCAGGGTTTGACGGCGAAAGAGTTAGTGCAGGGCATGAAGAAGGAGATTCAATCTCTAAAAAACTTCAAAACATACACTTGGGTTAAATACGACGAAGCCAAAAAGGCTGGAGTCAACAAGATAGTCAGACTGACTTGGGTTCACAAGGTAAAGATAGATGAGAACGGTAGGAAGTTCGTTAAGTCTAGATTAGCTTTGAGAGGAGATATATTAGAGCCAGGAGTTAGTTTCAATCCAGACCAGTTGTTTGTTCCTTGTGCCTCGCACCGTTCACTGCTCATGGTTGCTAAGCTTGCCGCCTGGCATGGCAATAAGCTGTACGGCATAGACTTTAAGAATGCTTATTTAAATGCTCGCATGCAAGACCCGGTATTTGCCTACCCACCTGATGTGATGGATAGAGAGGGCAGAGAGGTTATGATATTGCGTGTTGATGGTGCATTGTATGGCGCGCCGCAGGCAGGGAGAAGGTGGTATGATATTCTAGCCCCTAAGTTAGAGGAACTAGGATTCAGGCTGTTAGACTCAGACTTGTGTATGTTCGTTGAGAAAGACAAGCCTATCAGTGAAGCGATTATGGGAGTATTTCACGTGGATGACTTAATATTTTCCGCACCAAGCAAAGAAGCTTACGAAAAATTCGCGTCTGCATTTGAACAGTATTACCCGTTAAAGAGGTTAGGAGTTGCGAAAGAGTTTAAAGGCATCGAGATCGTGCATGAGAAAGACAGAATAGTCTTGCACCAGCGAAACTACCAGTTGCAAATTTTACGCGAGACAGGATACGCAAATTCACGTCCGGTCAGTACCCCGGCGGTAGACCAATTACCGGAAGCAATGTCGGATGATGCCGGACTGCGTAAGATGTCTATTCCGAGTATAGTGGGCAGTTTGCTCTATTTAGCTAAGATGACGAGGCCAGATATTGAACAAGCACTTAATGCTGCTAGTGTCATGCAAACCATAGATAAAGGTGTAACCTATGCTATGTTAGGCAGGATTTTACGCTACTTAATCAAGTCTTTTCGCGGTATAGCATTTCACGGGCCAAAATCCGATCAACAGGGTAAAACCTATCCCAAAGCCACGCTATGGCCTGATGCCGCACACAAAGTATGTCCAAAAACCGGTAAGTCTCGCACAGGTTATCTAAACTTGTGGGGAGAAGACCCGATAGGTTGGCTTTCAAAAAGACAGAGTAGAGTTGCACTAAGTTCGAATGACGCGGAAATTTACACCGCTGCTGAGTGTATTAGAGAGGGATTAGCGGTAGGCCATGTCAGAGAGGAACTCGGAATTCGGCAGAAGGGTGCCGTTGAAATTTTCGAGGATAATTCGCAAACCATTCTCGCAGGAGAGAGGGGATTATCAGGTTCTCGTACCAAGCATTTACCTTTAGAGCTTCATTTCATACATCACCTTCAGAGAGATGGAGAGATACAGTTTATTAAAGTAGGAACTAAGAAGCAGATAGGAGATTTACTCACAAAACCGTTACCGCGCGAGCAGTTTTATT
>WBZZ01000890.1:90000-105000 GCA_019918135.1 Paulinella micropora | reverse complement strand
AACCCGGTTACAATGTCGATGCATGGCTCAATGACTACATTGCGATGAAAGGGGAAGTAGAGAGCCATAGAGAACACCCATTCGACAAAGACGAACTCGTACGAAATCTGCTTGAGAAGCTTGCCAAACACCCCGCATTCGGTGAACCGTTCAAAGCACTATACTTCAACTTACCCTCTAACCTAAGACCTAGCTTCGAGGATATAGTAGATAGTGCGAGAGACACGTGGGCGTTGTGGAGGATGGATAAGTGGAAGGAAGAGGAGAGGAAAGAGAGACCTAACCGAACCACGAGACCTAAGAAAGAAACAAACCTTCTTCTAGACGATCAGGGAGATGAAGGGGAAGGGGTTAAGGGCAAAATTAGCAAGTTCAAGAAAAAGGAAGAGTGGTGGCTTCGGGTCACATGTTACGAGTGCAACAAGAAGGGCCACACCAAGAAGTTTTGTCCAACCGTGAAGTCCCATAAGAAAGGCCAAGCTAGTGAAGACAAGAACGATAAGAAACCTAAAAAGGGAAAACCTCAGAAGCCCTCAAAAACCTCTAAGAAAAAGCCACGTAAAGACGTGACACTCATACGATAGGAGCGAGAAGATGATGGGGAGTCCGATAGCGACAATGACGCTTTACTCGTAATGATGGGGGGAGATGGTCCAAACGAACTTGGGGAAACCCCTGATGACGAGAGAGGTAGGGAGAGAGCGAACGTCGAGTCTGGGGAGCCCCAGCCTGAGCCAGGTGTTCGTCCCCTACCGGCAAAACAAAGTGGCAGAGGGAGTCCCTCTGTCACCCCCATCTCAGACTCTCCGAGTCAGCTAACCAGGGCCACCTCCACCGACACCCCACAATGTCAAAAACCGACCCCCAAAACACCTCCTACCACTATCGTGAGGTATAGCAAACAGAGGCCGAGGTCCCTGAAGTGTCATGGTAAGAACAAGAAAAGCAGTCCTTGCCAGATCTCGCTTGAGCACGATCAGAAGGGACCTAACGCCAAACAGGCTTCTCGTATGGTTTACGGAAAGTACTGCGGGTACCATGCGAAGAAGCAAGACCCCGAATACCCTTTACTTGACCTAGCTGTTAGCCCTGACCTCGTCCCCCCAAATCCCCTTATATTCCGGATGAGGCAGGTTTGAGAGCTGATGCTAAAGCGAGAGGACTAACCATCCCGCACAATCTCACCACCGATTTCACTGCACATACTCCACAGAAACCGAGAGAGATGAAAAAGCAGAAGAAGAGTGAGAAGGAAGTGAGGGGGAGCAAGCAAGAGGGGAAGAAACCACAAAAGATCACCCCCACCACACAAACACCCCCCACCACATCGTCAGCACATGTCGCATCGAAACATGACACATCAGAACAGAGCGAAGTCAGTGAGGACGAGATCGCAGATGAGATCGATGAGTATGATAGCCAGGATGATTCACGATGCTCAGATGAGATTAGGCATGATGATGCTATGGCCATGTGCATGGATGATGAGAACAGTGAGTATTTACAATTCACGCGCAAGGGGAATGTCAGGCGTTATATGAGTAGGCTTAGGCGCGCAGCTCATGGTGTATGTGGGAGTCCGGTATCTCCCGGATTACCCAGTGTTGCTGACAGGCCCGAGCAGGCCAAGGGAGACCAACGGGGGAACACCACCGCAAACCCGACGCCAGAAACAGGTCCAGCTCCCAAAACACAGCCACTCGCACACCCACCACCCGTCATCACTTTCAAAGACATCACACAAATCGCACAACAGCTCATGACCACTTGCGTGCGAGATGATAACGGAGAGGTGAAGAGAGTGAGTGATGGAAAGCTAGTGAGAGATGATTTCTTGACAGATGTAGTGAGAGCGATAGAGGGAGTGTACATTGCTCACGCTGCTCGCACAACACTCTCACCTATTCTATCCCCGCCAGCACCCACCGTAGACAGCACCACCTCACAATCACAAGCACCATCAAAGCACAAGAACACAGCAACAACCTATACGCTAGTGTTAGATGGTGAGGGTGGGAGAGACAGGAAGAACACTATTGTGCAGGATAGTGGGTCATCACGAGATATTGCGTGTAACCCAGGGTTCTTGCATGACATTAAGTCAGTACCACCTGTAAAGCTAGTAACCGGTAACGGTGAGTGCGAAATAGCACAAGAGGGGGCGGCCAGAGTTACGCGGATCAACGGGTACGGCAAACCCGTCACGGTGTCGAGACCCATGTTACTCGATACTAGGGTTCCCGTAAATATCGCGTCTACCGGAAGGATGGATCACATCCATCACCGGTCGATTGTCCATCAGAATGGGCAACTGGTTATTCTCAAGAGCCCCATTAGGATAGTGGAAAAAGACGTGCTAGTTAGGGGGAGACTCCTACCAACTCTGCTCTATAGATGGGATGATGAGTTCGATACGCCTTTGGATGTTAACGTGCGTTAGGAACCCTCAATGAAGAAGGGTAGGAGTGAGCTGGGGTAAGAGGGGAGGGAAGCCCCAGGAGAGAGAGAGGAGAGCGTAGAGAGAGGGAGGGCAAAACGGGGGAGGTAGCATTATACGCGCCCTATCCCCGCAAGCCAGGTGTAGTTAGAAAGGTAGACATAGAGTTATTTCACTATGCCTGTGGACATTATAGTGTTAAGAAAATGAAAGTTTTTGTTTGACGCAAGTGCTAGTTGATGGAGCACTCACCCCCGAGGTACTGGAGGGTGTAGGCGTCCAACAGGGGTCCCCTCTCTCTCCCACACTCTTCAACGTCTTTATGGATGAGCTGTGTGATCGGCTGGCGAGTGCCCTCAAGATCACGGATGTGAAGCGGCTGAACGACATCAAGGCACTTCTATACGCGGACGACGTGGCCCTCATCGCTCACAGTCGCACCGAGCTCCAGAAGATGGTCAATGTTGTGGCCAAGTTCGCGGAAGATTACCGGCTGGAAGTCAACTTGAAGCCCGGCAAGACGGAAATCATGCCCATTTACACGTCGAGCAAGGCGAAACGACCAAGTATCAGGGAGCGAGGTGAGCCCGTGGTGTGGTGTCGCGGCCAGAAGCTTTGTGTCACCAGTCAGTACAAGTACCTGTGAGTGGTTATCACCGGCGACCTGAAGTGGAAGGAGCAGGCCCTGCGGGCTACGCGTGTCACTGAAGTCGCCACCGCAGGTTGGTACTCTTTGTGGTGTGCAGGTGAGATACAAGCTAGGTATCGTCTCATGTGCTGGAATCAACTTGTGGGGGCCAAGCTGAAGTACGCCTTCGATGTCTGGTGTGCCCCCGTATCGCAGCTCACCAAGCTGGAGGCAGCAATGCTGCGCCCCATGATGATGATTCTCGGCATCAGCCCTAAGACAAGCAAGTGGATTACACTCTTTCTGGCGCGCTCTTTGAGTGCGGAGCGTTTGCGGCGGGCGGCGCAACTGAAGTTCTATGGACGGCTGCGTGTTCTACCGGAGAAGCGATTTCCTGTCATCGCATCTCAAGTCAAATCCGACTGGACTGCGGAGGCCGAAGGCGCTATCAGGGACTCAATGGATCTACAACAAGGGCTTCAGGAGCTCCTAAATAGCTCAGAGAAGGACCTCGAGGGTTGGTGTTCGACTGTGGACAAGTGGGCCCTTCAGCAGGACGTCAAGATGGTGCAGCAACTGATGTGGGACAAGCGAGAGGCAGGCAGCGATCTTACTGATGGCCTGCGAGTCATCCTAAGACAAGTCTTTGGAACTAAGGAGTTCCCAAGATGGGTAGCCCTTGATGATGCGCATTATAATCTGCTTCGGAGAAGGTTGCTCGGCTGCAACAACCGCCTTCGGTTGTACCGTAGCAAGTTGGTCAGTGGCATGTCCCCTCGTTGCTTCTGTTGTCCTGATGTCAATGAGTCCCTTGCGCACTTCTTATGGGATTGCCCCATGCACGAGGGGAGACGTAAGCAGCTGTTGCTGAGTATGCAGAGGCTCGGTGGCATGGCTGTGGGGGGTGCTGAGGGGGATGGAGGGAGTGAGGAGGGTGGTGAGGTCGTAGGTGGTGAGGTTGTGGTGGAGGATGTGTTGCTTGGGCGGGAGCGGGAGGGCTCTGTGCGGCAGGGTTGGGATGATATGTCGCCTGTGGATCAATCACGATTGTTTTGTAAGCTTTTTCAGGGGAAGTCGCGCTTCCGCAGTAACTTTAGGCTTGCTGCGTTGTTAGGGGTTACAGCGTTGCGTCCCCCTCCAAAGTTGGATGTGTTGTTTGGATCATATGTGTCTGAGTGTTGGTCTGCTAGGGAGGGTAAAAGGGAGGAGCTTGGGGTGGATGATAGGGGCGAGGAGGTGATTGACCTCACTGAGGTTCCATCAGCTTCTGTCCCACCCTCTCCCCCAAGTGACGTTGATGTTGCGCGGCGCGGCCGTCCGCGCAGTGTGGACGTCCTGGCTAGAGAGAGGGGTTCGGGAGCGCAGCGTAGTGTCTCCGAGTTCTTCTCTTCAGCTAACACCCTCGCATCTAGCTCTTCATGCACTTCACAGCCCCCATCTGCCCCTGCTGTTGCTGTTGCTGCTATGTCTGTTTGGTGTTCTGACAATGCGTTGGGATCGGCTGACCCCGGTGATCCAATGGAGGCACATGTCCAGGATCTGGATCTGATGCTATAGTCTGAGGAAGCCTATTATTATTATTATTATTATTATTATTATCATTATTATTTACTTACTTACTTACTTACTTACATACTTACTTACTTACTTACTTAAGTAAGTAAGTATGTATGTATGTAAGTACTAAGTAAGTAAGTAAGTAAGTAAGTAATCATAAGTAAATATAAGTAAGTAAGCAAGTAAGCAAGTAAGTAAGTAAGTCAATATAAGTAAGTAAGTATGTATGTATGTATCTATGTATGTATGTAGGTAAGTAAGTAAGTAAGTAAGTAAGTAATTTTAAGTAAGTAAGTAAGTAAGTAAGTAAGTAAGTAAGTAATTATAAGTAAATATAAGTAAGTAAGCAAGTAAGTAAGTCAGCATAAGTAAGTAAGTAAGTAAGTAAGTAAGTAAGTAAGTGTAAGTAAGTAACTAAGTAAGTAAGGCAGTAACTAAGTAAGTAAGTCAATATAAGTAAGTAAGTAAGTATGTATGTATGTATGTATGTAAGTAAGTAAGTAAGTAAGTAAGTAAGTAATTATAAGTAAATATAAGTAAGTAAGCAAGTAAGTAAGCAAGTAACTAAGCAAGTAAGTATAAGTAAGTAAGTAAGTAACTAAATAGGTATGTATGTATGTATGTTTGTAAGTAAGTAAGAAAGTAATTAAGTAAGTAAGTACGTAAGTAATCATAAGTAAATATAAGTAAGTAAGCAAGTAAGTATAAGTAAGTAAGTAACAAGTAAAAAAGTAAGTCAGTAACTAAGTGAGCAAGTCAATGTAAGTAAGTAAGTAAGTATGTATGTATGTAAGTACTAAGTAAGTAAGTAAGCAAGTAAGTAATCATAAGTAAATATAAGTAAGTAAGAAAGTAAGAAAGTAAGTAAGTAAGTAAGTCAATATAAGTAAGTAAGTAAGTATGTATGTATGTATGTATGTAAGTAAGTAAGCAAGTAAGTAATTATAAGTAAGTAAGTAAGTAAGTAAGTACGTATTTATAAGTAAATATATTAAGTAAGCAAGTAAGTAAGTAAGTATAACTAAGTAAGTAAGTAAGTAAGTAAATATAAGTAAGTTATGCTTACTTGCTTACTTACTTATATTTACTTATATTTACTTACTTACTTACTTACTTACTTACTTGCTTGCTTACTTATTTACTTACTTACTTACATACTTACATACATACATACTTACTTACTTGTATTGACTTACTTACTTACTTACTTATGCTTACTTGCTTACTTACTTATAATTACTTATAATTACTTACTTACTTACTTATATACTTACATACATACATACATACTTACTTACTTATAATTACTTACTTACTTACTTACTTACTTATATTTACTTATGATTACTTACTTACTTACTTACTTACTTATACTTACTTGCTTACTTACGTATACTTACTTGCTTACTTACTTATAATTACTTATAATTACTTACTTACTTACTTACTTACTTATTTACATACATACATACATACATACTTACTTACTTACTTATATTGAGTTACTTACTTACTTATACTTACTTACTTACTTACTTACTTACTTACTTACTTACTTGCTTATATTTACTTATAATTACTTACTTACTTACTTACTTAATTACTTACTTATACTTACTTACTTGCTAACTTACTTACTTACTTACATACTTACTTACTTACTTATATTGACTTACTTTACTTACTTACTTACTTACTTACTTACTTATATTTACTTATGATTACTTACTTACTTACTTTGACTTACTTACTTGCTTAGTACTTACATACATACATACTTACTTACTTACTTATATTGACTCACTCACTTAGCTACTGACTTACTTTCTTACTTAATTACTTACTTACTTATACTTACTTGCTTACTTACTTATGATTACATATGATTACTTACTTACTTACTTACTTACTTACTTATTTATATTGACTTACTTACTTACAAACATACATACATACATACATACATACTTACTTACTTACTTACTTATACTTACTTATACTTACTTGCTTACTTACTTATACTTACTTGCTTACTTACTTATATTTACTTATAATTACTTACTTACTTACTTACTTACATACATACATACTTACTTACTTACTTACTTATATTGACTTACTTACTTAGTTACTGCCTTACTTACTTACTTAGTTACTTACTTACTTATACTTACTTGCTTACTTACTTACTTGCTTACTTAATTACTTACTTAATCACTTATACTTACTTACTTACTTGCTTACTTACTTGTATTTACTTATACTTACTTACTTACTTACTTACTTACTTTCTTAGAATTTCTTACTTACTTACTTACTTACTTACATACTTACTTACATACATACATACATACTTACTTACTTACTTATATTGACTTACTTACTTACGTACTTACGTACTTACTTACTTGCTTACTTACTTATATTTACTTATGATTACTTACTTACTTACTTACTTACTTAGTACTTACATACATACATACTTACTTACTTATATTGACTTGCTCACTTCACTTAGTTACTGGCTTACTTTCTTACTCAGTTACGTTACTAATACTTACTTGCTTACTTACTTATGATTACTTATGATTACTTACTTACTTAATTACTTACGACCTTTGTCTTTGCTATGAATTCATCAAATTTGAACTCAATTGCGCAATACATAACATGACGTACATGAACACATATGTAAGACCGCAAAAAGGTGGTGGTGGTGGGGGGGGGGGGGCGCGATGGTCGTGGCGGGCAGCTTATTTCAATTCGAGTAATTCACAAAAAGAAGGGGGGGGGGGGGGGGGTGGGCCGGGGGGGGGGGGGGGGGGGGGGGGGACTCATTTTCATATTTTTGATGCAGAGAGCGAGAGACTGACAGAAAGAAAGTGCAAGAAAAATGGAAAAAGAAAGAAAACTCACGGTGTTCTGAGTCGCATCCGACGTTGTCAGAGTCGAGACATTCTGTACACCACACCAGAGAAGCACATCAACGCTGAAGAGCGTGTCACGGTGTTGTCTTGATACCAAGATTTCAGTCTCTCTCTCTCTCTCTCTCTCTCTCTCTCTCTCTCTCTCTCTCTGCTTGCTACACCCCAAACCGCCAAGTTTTGAATTCACCGCCGGTTACACTTAGAGTGATATAGGTAAAATAGGTAATCAGTGTCCGGGGGCCTTGGTGTGGGCCGGTATAACTAAAGACTATTATTAATAAAATTGTTCATTGCTTTTGTGACGTCTTCAGTTGGACGAGCGGGAATGTTGTTCAGTATCATCTGGTTAAATTCTTCGTATTTGGAAGTCGCAAGCCGGTAAGAGGGGCCGGTTGCCGGTTTAAGACGGGAAGCAGTTTTTGTCTATTGTATTAATATATACCGGGTGGACCGGCATAAGTTCGCTGGAATAATATTAATGTTTGACAGAAGTATTTAATTAATACAAACAAAGTACTGCTAATATTGCCACATTTGGGGCTTAACTTGAACAATCCACAAGACCTACAAATGTGTTTTTAAACCACAAATGTGGATTGCCAGGTTAAGGATAATTATGGTTGACCGGAACTTCAACTTATTCGTATTCACGTGACCAATCTTCCCCAGGGCTGGCTATTGTCTCTCAGTGACTGTCAGACACTGAATACGGTAAGGCAATGTAAAATCAACATTATTTAATATTATATACCAATAATAGTATATAATACAACAATTTACCTAAATCAGGGAAAAAATTAAAAATATATGTATCTTTTACGATATATAGTAATACCAATCAAAATATCAAAAGGGAAATCAAATGAGGCGCCTCATGATATTACTGCGGACAATCAAGAGGAAAAATCTTTATTGTTTTCAATTAATACTCAAAATAAGAATTAGTGACAGGAATAAGAAATAGTCGTTAATTTTTGAATTAATTTTCAAATTAAGAATTAACAAATCAATGAGTCAGTCTCAGATTCTAGAGCCACATTAATAAGCTTGAAAAGCAAGTTGTTAATAAAAGAACTAGAAGAACAGTGTCTGTAGTGTGGAAACTTTCAACAAAAAAAAAACGACTCATCACAAGCTTTACAGGCGAAAAAAGAGAGTCCAGTGAGACTATTGAATCGAACTCAGCAAGTGAACAAGAGACTAAGAATTCAAATATTAATATTAATACTAATAATGTTATTGTACTCATGCAAGAGAAAAACTAAAAACATTCAATTGCTACGTGACTCGCCGACTGCACTATTATATTAATATTACAATAATATGAACTTTCAATGAATATTACAACCAAACTTATGATACATACGGTATTGTGTATATTAATATGGAGACTCGAGAGACTTATGCTAGCGCGGCGGCCACCGCAACAGTAATTACATACAATACAAACACATCAAAATTGTTTCAAATGTCTTCCGCAGCCGATTAAAAAAAAAATAATAATAATAAAAAAAAAACCACTCATAGCAGGATTTGGACCTGCTTAAAAAACACAAGTGTCACTATGGCATGTGCAAGAGGTAAACCTGATCAAAGAAACTTTGATTTCTACATATTTACGGCATGCAGTGTTCGTACGCGTTGGTCATTCTCTCTAGAGTCACTTCCTCTGCAAAAGCATTCGCAATTCTTGCCAAAAAAGATTCTCCGGTAACGTTTTGCTTGAGATTGCTCTTGGTCCAATTGAATGCAAATTCGGCTGGATTGTACTCCGGAGAGTATTTGGGCAGATATACTAACTCTACACCAACAGCGGATAGAATTACTCGTAGTGCAGGAATAACCTTCTTGGCACGATGGATTCCAGCATTATCGAGGATCAACCTGTCTCCCGCCAACAGATGCCTCGCATGAACAGCTCCGAGGATGGCATCCGCAAAGTGGGTCGCCTTGTTGGTGCCTTGACGAATGGAGAGTAGGGCGCCACCTTTAGGGTGCGTGATCGAAGCTAAAAAGATAACTGAGTAGAAGGCATCGTTTTGTTCACGCAATGCGAGGTCGCCAAGCACGACGCGATCACCTGGCCTTGATTTGCAGCCCTTCTTCGCAATGAGATCTGAAGGATAGAAGGATATCATTATGCACACAAACACACACACACGCACGCACGCAAGCACGCACGCACGCACGCATGCATGCATGCATGATGGGAAGAGAACAATTTTCAAACACACACACACGCACGCATGCATGCATGCATGATGGATGGATGGATGGATGGATGGAATGGATGGATGGGATGGATGGATGGGATGGATGGATGGGATGGATGGATGTGATGGATGGATGGGAATTTTTATGTTAAGTATTAATATAACCACTTGTACATGTACAGATTAATAGCATCACCCATCCATTCATATTCCACTCATCCATTCATGCAATCATCCATTCATCTATTCACTGTGCATGTGTGTACGTGTGTATGTATGACCGCGTTCGGAGTAAGCTGCCTCGTCAACAAACTTTCTGTGCCTCTGCGGCACCGTTGGAATGTAATCCAAGTACTCATACATGCGCTGAATGTTTTGGATGGTATATTTCCTGCATACACGCATACATACATACACTAATGCGTACTCACGCACATACATACATACATACATACATAAATGCATGCATACACATATACATACATACATACATACATACATACATGCATACTTACTTACTTACTTACTTACTTACTTACTGACTTACTGACTGACTTACATGCATGCATGCGTACACACATACATACATACATGCATACATGCATACATACATACATACATACATACCGTAGCATACATACATACATACATACATACGTACGCACGTACGTACGTACATACGTACATACATACATACGTACGTACGTACATACATACATACATACAGATAGAACAGAAAGAACAGAAAGAATAGATAGAATAGATAGAATAGATAGAATAGATAGAATAGATAGAATAGATAGAATTATATATAGAATAGATAGAATATATAGAATAGATAGAATAGATAGAATAGATAGAATAGATAGAACATATAGGACATATAGGTTTGGGTGATAAGCCTTCGAGGTTTGGGTAGATGCAGATGAAATTCTGATTGATTCTTTTGAATTGATGGCTGCAGGTTTCATCTCCGAGGAAGATAAGGAGGACCTTCTTGAAAAACTGGCAGACTGATCAGAATCTCATTGGCATTTACCCAAACCTCGCGTGAGGTGTCTTCAACTAATTCATATTGCAGACCGCGGCAAAGCAAAGGACGCCTGGAGGTGCTCTTCTATGTTTCGATCCTACGTTCACGTAGTTTACATTGCGGATGATCGATATGGAAGTGCTTCGTTGTTGAGAACGAGCGACAAATTTCAACTGGAGGAGAACAATTTGATATCAAAGATAGGAGGCTGGGTTTGAGAAAGTAATCTTGAGCAAGAAATGATTTGAAGTTGAAAAAAAAAAAAAAAAAAAAAAAAACACAAAAGCGAATTTTCTTCATTCAATTGCTCAGAAACTGTGACTGTTTGAATTTTGTCAGCCGTGAGACTAATACTATAATTAAAAATAAATTATAGTGTTAACAATCCTAATAAATTCAACTTATGTTGATTCAGAGTCTCTCTCTCTCTCTCTCCCTCCCCCCCCCCCCCCTCTCTCTAAGGCTCTCTCTCTCCGAGTCACAGGCTCTCTCTCTCTCTCTCTCTCTCTCTCTCTCTCTTTCTTTCTCGCTCTCTCTCTCTCTCTCTCTCTCTCTCTCTCTCTCTCTCTCTCTCTCTCTCTCTCTCTCTCTCGGGAGTCTCTAGATCTCCCTCTCTCTCTCTCACACACACACACACATTCACTTAGCAGCTGAGAAATCTTACTATTAATAACTGAATATTACCGTCGGAAGTTAATATAATAATATCAATATTAATACTGAGTGACTATATTAGTTGATTCATCAATTAATATAGTATTTTTTGAAAAAGTTGAATAAACAGCTCTGATTAGCAATAACTTTCCTTCTCACACTTCGTCTTCCCACCGGCTCATCCCTACGAGTGGCAAGTTTCTATTAAAATGGCGATTGCGTAAAAAATAGTTTTCAAGTTGTTGCTTTTGTTATTATTATTAATAATATTTAGATTGAAAGTAGTGTTTCAATCAGTCGAAATCGGCCGGCGGCGTGCCTCAGGATTCAGCTGCCTGTTAATCTTTATTCTGAATATTAATATTAATTCAGGATATTAATCATTATTTTAATCACTAATTCTTATTTTGAGTATTAATTAAAAAACAATAAAGATTTTTCCTCTTGATTGTCCGCAGTAATAATGGTGTCAGCATTTCCGAGTGAATCATGTATGAATCACAGGCTGTGTTGTTTGTATACGATATTGGACGAACAGGTACTATAGTTGCAAGTATTAATATTTTATTATCAAAAGTGATTACGTAAAAAAAAAAAAAAAAAAAAAAAAAAAAAAAAAAAAAAAAAAAAAAAAAAAAAAAAAAAAAAAACAGGATATGGGTTACATGAGGAAAATTGGATGTATTCATATGTTTAACATCATCATCCAATTTATATGTTTGACATCGCAAACTTGCAAAGGAGAAACTACATACATACAGGATCATACATACATAGTTTGTATGTATTAATATGTATGCATGTATGTAGTATATATGTATTTATGTATGTATGATGTATGTATGATGTATGTATGATGTATGTATGAATGAATGAATGCATGCATGCATGAATGCAGGCACGAGGGACATGCACATAGGTAAACAATAATATACTTCAAGGTATGTATGTATGCATGTATGTATGTATGTATATATGACATGATTGGGTATTGCAAAAAGCAATTTCCACACGGCTCCAAGTTGTTCATGAATATTATTGATATTCGCTACAAGCTACAAGTACATGGGATATAGGGTTAGGATTAGCTTTAGTTATGTATCAAGGCGAGGTTGGTGAAGATAAAGACAGTTGAACATGTAGGGAAAATTAACGGACACATGCTCCCAACCATAGCAGTATTGCTGGACAAGCAATCGGAACATATTTCTACTTTGACCTCATTATCTGAATCAAAAACTCAAATGCGAAACATGCTGAGCCGCTCATATGAAAGCTGATTTTATTAACTTTCAAACGATGGGCTTACGCAGTGTTACAGCAACTAGGAGTGATGGAGAAGGATGACATCAAACTTGGATGGTGCCAATCGACTTTGTACGTTGCCAGTCGACTATGCATGGTTAGTAATGGATATGGTCAAGGCATGGCGAGGTCAAGCTGCCAGAAGGGTTGTTTGTCCAACGGGTGTAGTCAAGGCGAGAGAGAGGGAGCGAGGGAGGGAGGGAGAGAGAGTGAGTGAGAGAGAGAGAGAGAGAGAGAGAGAGAGAGAGAGAAAGAGAAAGAAATTGTACAGAGTATTCTGTGTATGTGTGTGTGTGTGCGTGTGCGTGTGTGTGCGTGTGTTTGCGTGTGTGTGCGTGCGTGTGTGTCGAGGCTGGAGGCTGGGACATATGTAGATGTAGGTGTAGATATATAGATGCAAATATGGATATAGATACAGATACAGATATAGATTTAGATATAGATATAGATCTAGATATAGATGCAGATATAGATACAGATATAGATACAAGATTTCGAACTAGATACAGATATAGATATGGATATAGATCTGGCTGGCGTTAGGAAGGCGTCTTTGACGTTGGCCACTTGCCAGGACACATTCGCCACGTCCAGATTGAGACAGAGATATAGATATAGATATAGATGTAGATATAGATACAGATATAGATATAGATATAGATATAGATATAGATAGATATAGATATAGATAGAGATATAGATCTGGCTCGTTAGGAAGTGTCTTTCACGATGGCCACTTGCCAGATTTAGACATAGATATAGATATAGATAAAGATATAGATATAGATAGATATATGGTTGCTGTTATGCCATGTCTTTGACGTTGGCCACTTGCAACGCTACATTCGCCAGGTCCATCTCCTACATGCATACACAGATAGATATATAGATAGATAGATGAGATATCGACTAATGTCACAAAAAAGGAGCTTCTGATTTCGTCAACCAAGGAAGTCTGTGGGTAAAGTATTAACCCGATGCCCAGCTAAGCCGTGATGTTTGCACGGAAGGGACTGATACAGGCGATACCAAAGCTCCCTAGTACCAGGCGGGGCCAGGGCTCGTTCCATAAGCGCTCCTTGCAGAACGAGCTCCCACCTCCATTACAGAGGGCCCAGTAAGCAGATGGAGTTTCGAGACTGTGACATCGACAGTCTAGCATAAACCGACAGAGCACTGTGGGTTTTATTCCGGGCTCAACAAGCGAGAAAGGGCACCCTGAGGGAACAGGATTGTGCTTCCCGTCGCTATTTCGGCATGTGACTTATAGGCAGATAGATAGATAGATAGATAGATAGATAGATAGATAAATACGTACGTCCTGCATGCATGCATGCATACCTACATACATACATATATGCATGCATGCATACCTACATTCATACATACATACATACATACATACATTACATACATTACATACATACATACATACATACATGCATGCATGCATGCATACATACATGCATACATGCATACATACATGCATGCATGCATGCATGCATGCATACATACATACATACATACATACATTACATGTTTATGTTTTCATACATATGTATGTATTATTGACCTGTTTCTTTTTGCTGAGTTTCTGCCATAGCGCAGAACGCACGAAGCTGTATACATGCATACATACCATACATTCAGATAAATACATAAATAAAGCACAGGTAAGGACGATAAGCCAGCAAGTACTAAGAGAGAGAGAGAGAGAGAGAGAGAGAGAGAGAGAGAGAGAGAGAGAGAGAGAGAGAGAGACCGAGGGAAAGGGTCGTCAAGCATCAGTAGCATCACCTGTTCCTATATACATACATAAATTGCCTTAGATTACATTACATTACATTAGATTATATTACCATTACATTACATGACATGACGTGACATTACATTTCATTACATTACATTACATTACCATTACCATTACCATTACATTACATACATACATACGTAACATTCGATTTATTTCTTCACCTCATTCCTACAGCCAGAGCGAGCGAGCGGGCGCGCGCGCGCGCGCGCGAGAGAGAGAGAGAGAGAGAGAGACCTGACACTCGTTGAAGAGATTGGGGATATTTTCCTACAGACAATAAACATACACATACTAGACAAACAAACAAACAGTACATGCATTCACACATACACAGATGATTGTATACATACATAACACATAACAAACGTAACATACGTAACATACGTAACATAATGTAACATAACGTAACATAACGTAACATAACATAACACGA
>WBZZ01000890.1:52500-55000 GCA_019918135.1 Paulinella micropora | reverse complement strand
TCGGCCCGCAGTGCATATACCTCCCGAGATAACTTTTTTTTTTGCGTTTTGAAAGTTTTCCGCGTACACAGTTGAATTTTTTTTTCGTGTGTTCGTTCGTTCGTTCGTTAGTTATATATTACTGGGTACATTCAAGTGTCAAACTCAGCCATAAAATTTGAGTTAAGGGTCAGATTTCAGATTAGTCAGATTTTCTGAGATTAGCGGCCAGAATTCAAATTAGTTAATTTAACCGGGTAACATTTCGCAAAAATAAAACAGATTTTGCGGACGTATATAGCAGTTAAATTGAACTAATTTGAATTCTGACCACTTAGTAATTCGAAATCTGACCGCTAATCTGAAATCTGGCCCTTAACTAAAATTCGATGGCTGAGTTTGACATTTGAATGTACACAGTAATAGTTAGCCTACGGTTCGTTAGGTAGTTAATTCGCAATCATGATGAGTCGCTTTTTGACGTTAGCGTCCGTTTTTTTTACGTTATATACGTCCAAACTTTCTTTTTCCTATCCAATTGTGCAAGAATTGAGCAGCCGGACACTCAAGAATTGTTCAGAAATTGATCAGCCGGATAAGAAAATTACTGCATTGTGAATAGCAATGGCAAAAGGATTGCCTTTTCGTCACCTTACTTTTTTTTTTTTTTAAAATAATAAACTGAGTTTGAAAAAAGTTGAAGCGGGTGATGGCGAGAGTGACGGAGAGGCGAGCAAACGCTGTGAAGTAGTTTCCTAGACTCTTTATTAATAACACAGTATGTTTTTTTAGGCATTTTAAGCGTTGGTAAAACGGATGCACTTTTTACGTAACGAGTTTTTAAGATTTGTTTGTCACGTCTGTTTTTTTATTAGAAAGCTGAAATGTTGAATTGTGGCGTAGAAGAATAATTTTTTTACAGTGATTTGAATTTGATTTCGAACTTATGATAATTTTAAGTGTTAACGATGGTCACGGTGGCCATCATTCGGCCACCATCAGTCATATGTAACAGTCACGCTTGATTCCAACTGAGTTTTGTACACAATCACTCATCTTGAACAACAGAACATGGTCTTGCCACTCTTACGCGGCTAAGGGATGAGTGAGAAGACTACGTATGAGAAGGGAATGGTAATAACGGGACTCAATAGAGTCAAAACACTTGAAAAGCCTAAAACTGTTCAAAACAAAAAGGCCCGAAGAAACGGAGCGTCCGGAGCAGAAATTGATTTAGAGGGCAAGACAGCAGCAGAACAAATTTTACATGACTTGAGGCGGGAATCGGACAAACGCTTTTATCCAGCCTATTGCTACTGTAGTAACTATTCACAAAAGTTCCATGTGACACGAGTCCAAACATGTGTTAGCTCCTCCAGCTGTGGCAGCAATCTTCAGGCAATCTGATATCACAAAGCCGCATCTGCTTCATAGGAGTCGTGCGGGTCGACACGCTCAAAACATTGTTAGGCAATTATCATTTGCCACACCAAAATATAATACAAGGTAGATAGACTACACAATCATAATATTATTACATGGGAAAAACAATCAAGGCAAATAGCTACTCCAACATCAAGCCGGTCTGTGCCGGGACAACAAGACACTTCCATATTCACCATATCCTATGGTGGGATTTCGGATAGTGGACCATGAAGTCCCAAAATCCTTATGCAATATAGATACGTTCAATTGTCAATATCTCCTGCTATGCCAACTCAACTGAGCTCCAGCTCCTCATCCGACGCGTCCTCTTCGTCCAGACCTAGATAACATACATATATACATAACACAACATAACAGAACATAACATAACATAACATATCATAACATAACATAACATGGCATAACATAACATAACATAACACAACATAACATAACATAACATAACATAACATAACATAATATAACATAATATAACATAATATAACATAACATAACATAACATAACATAATATAACATAATATAACATAACATAACATAACATAACATAACATAACATAACATACATGCAGACCCTGTACGGCGCGTGTATGTTGATGGCTGTTGTTGAAAGTTCGCAACACTGGAGGCTGCCAAGTTTGCAACACTGGGGGCTGCGATGCGCTGCGACCTATAGATGTAGATAAAGATTTGCGAGACAGAGGAGGTCACGTAGGTAGATAAGTAGGTATAGGTATCTAGATTAAGATTTGCGAGACGAAGACAGACACGTAGGTAGATAAGTAGATAAGCAAGTAAATAAGTAGGTAGGTAGGTAGGTAGGTAGGTAGGTAGGTAGGTGGTAGGTAGGTAGGTAGGTAGGTAGGTAGGTAGGTATAGATATAGATATATACCTGCAGCGGGCCGACCAGGTGGAGGCCCCTACATGCATACATGCATACATACATACATACACAGATAGATACATACAAACATACATGCATACATACTATATATATATATATATATTTATATATATATATGTATATATATATATATATATATATAGATTTACCTGCTCTTGGCGGTCGGGTGGAG
>WBZZ01000890.1:45000-47500 GCA_019918135.1 Paulinella micropora | reverse complement strand
CAATTGCTGAGCCAAAAGGCCATGTGCATCCAGTCCTCCATTCCATAAGGAAAGTCTCCACACCAATCGGTGGAATAAAGGAAGTGACGGCATCGAACATTACTCTAGGAGCTTTATACCAAAATAATAATAATAATAATAATAATAATAATAATAATATACTTCCTCGAAGGCATACTGATGCAGCTGATGGCACGATCCGTTTCCAGACATGAGCCTCCATGCCCTTGTTCGAGGTGCTCCATCCCCACCTAGTCAGTCTCTCGACTGATTACAGGGGCCACCGATGGAGCTCCTGAGGGCAAGACTACTAAGCCGAGGTTATTCCGCAGTCCCAACAACCTCTTGCAAAACGTTGCCGCATGTGCAAGTGCGTACACCAAGCATGGTTGCTAGAACTACCTCAAAACCCCACCCATAACAATTTGGTATCCGCTGGGTCCACGGGCTATCAACCGGCATAGCGGAGTTTAAGATCTTCGACAGGCGCCCAACGACCCTCCTCCCCAGCATCATCCACCAAATGGTTTTGAGTTAGCATCACAGTTTAACGCCGTAAGGCCATTGGGCTGAATAATAATAATAATAATAATAATAATAATAATAATAATAATAATAATAATAATAATAATAATAATAATAATAGTGCTTCTCTGTCAATGGCTGATGCATTTCTGCACATGCGCCTCCATCGTCTCACCCGTGAGGGGAGTACGAAGAATTGACGATAAGCTCTAATGACACCCCCGCAAGGGCAGTTCCAACACTTCCAGACGGGCCGGTATGTTCAATGAAAATACTGGTCCAGACGGATCGGTATGTTCAATGAAAATACTGGTGGCACCGACGGGAATCGAACTGGCGACAGGGCCCAGATGGTAGAACTTGACCACTGGGCTATCACGGTGTCCAATAATAATAATAATAATAATAATAATAATAATAATAATAATAATAATAATAATAGTGTATCTCCTGCCAATTGCTGAGCCAAAAGGCCATGTGCATCCAGTCCTCCATTCCATAAGGAAAGTCTCCACACCAATCGGTGGAATAAAGGAAGTGACGGCATAGAACATTACTCTAGGAGCTTTATACCAATCAGCCCATGGAAAGGACCGATGGCCTATGTACTCCCTAAATAATAATAATAATAATAATAATAATAATAGTGCTTCTCTGTCAATGGCTGATGCATTTCTGCACATGCGCCTCTATCGTCTCACCCGTGAGGGGAGTACGAAGAATTGACGATAAGCTCTAATGACACCCCCGCAAGGGCAGTTCCAACACTACCAAATAATAATAATAATAATAATAATAATAATAATAATAATAATAATAATAATAATAATAATAATAATAGTAATAATAGTAATGATGATGATGATGATGATGATGATAATAAATAATAATAATAATAGTAATAGTGCGTGCTTCTCTGTCAATGGCTGATGCAAATCTGCACATGCGCCTCCATCGTCTCACCCGTGAGGGGAGTACGAAGAATTGACGATAGGCTCTAATGACACCCCCGCAAGGGCAGCTCCAACACTTCCAGACGGACCGGTATGTTAAATGAAAAAACTGGTGGCACCGACGGGAATCGAACTGGCGACAGGGCCCAGATGGTAGAACTTGACCACTGGGCTATCACGGTGTCCATAATAATAATAGTAGTAATAATAATAATAATAATAATAATAATAATAGTGCTTCTCTGTCAATGGCTGATGCAAATCTGCACATGCGCCTCCATCGTCTCACCCGTGAGGGGAATACGAAGAATTGACGATAGGCTCTAATGACACCCCCGCACGGGCAGTTCCAACACTTCCAGACGGACCGGTATGTTCAATGAAAATACTGGTGGCACCGACGGGAATCGAACTGGCGACAGGGCCCAGATGGTAGAACTTGACCACTGGGCTATCACGGTGTCCAAATAATAATAATAATAATAATAATAATAATAATAATAATAATAATAATAATAACAACAACAACAACAACAACAACAACAATAACAATAACAATAACAATAATAATAGTGCTTCTCTGTCAATGGCTGATGCAAATCTGCACATGCGCCTCCATTGTCTCACCCGAGGGGAGTACGAAGAATTGACGATAGGCTCTAATGACACCCCCGCAAGGGCAGTTCCAACACTTCCAGACGGACCGGTATGTTCAATGAAAATACTGGTGGCACCGACGGGAATCGAACTGGCGACAGGGCCCAGATGGTAGAACTTGACCACTGGGCTATCACGGTGTCCATAACAATAATAATAATAGTAATAAAAATAATAATAATAATAATAATAATAATAATAATAATAATAATAATAATAATAATAATAATAATATATATATTGATCTGTCATGGCTGAGCCCGAGGGCCATGCGCCTCCATCCCTCGACCCAACAGGGACTACAGTGAGTATGTTGGGGAGGGAAGAGTGACTCTAACCATCCTGCATAGAAGGCCCCAAAAGGA
>WBZZ01000890.1:5000-37500 GCA_019918135.1 Paulinella micropora | reverse complement strand
TCTACTCAAAGGACATTATATAAGTTTCATAAAAAGAAACAAAAATAAGTGTCCAGATTGTTATAAAGAGTATTATAATAATCATAAATGTAATAATAAAAGAATTTCATATGTAAGAGCGAAACTCAGAAAGAAAGAAAATCAAGTGAGGTCTTTATTAACTACTTTTGAAGAGGCTAAGTATAATAATCAAGATGAAGTATTTCATTATGACTTAGAGACTTTTACAAATGAATACGAATTACACACACCATACGTAGCAGGCTATACCATTTCAGATATCGGCTTTAAATATGTAGCAGGTGATGAATGTATTCCTAAATTACTTGATATAATTTTCAAATATGCAGAGGAGTTAGCAGAAAGAAAACCGAAAGCGAAATTATATGTTAATGCTTTTAACGGAAGTAAGTTTGACCATTACTCATTACAGAAAGAATTCATCAAAAGAAGAATAAAAAATGCAACCCTTATGAATAATGGTGCTATTATCTCATTAGAATACAAAAATATAAAATTCTGGGATTTATGTAAGCACACTGAGGGAAGTCTAAAAAAGAACCTTGAAACTCTTGGATGTAATGTGTTAAAAGGCGACTTTGACCATGACAAGGCGAAACGATGGGAAGAGATGGATGATGAAACGAAAAAGGAATGTCTATCATACTTAGAAAAAGATGTTATGGGACTAAAGGAACTACACGACAAACTAAACAATCAAATATATGAAGAACATAAAATTAACTTAACTGCTTATATATCTACTTCGTCTCTAACTTGGAATTTATGGAAAAAGAAGATAGATGGTAAATATGTTATTCAGCTACCGAATTTAAAACAAGAAAAAGATTTTAGAAGGGCGGTATATGGTGCTAGAACTTATCCAAGCAAAAGACGATTTATTTCGGAGCAATATCAAAAATATGTGAATGGAGAAATCGGATTTGATGAGGTTGTAGATTATCTTATTGATGCTGATGTAGTAAGTCTTTATCCAACGGCGATGCTTGAACTATTTATGACTGGTGAAATAAAGGAATGTGTAGGAGAAATGAAAGGGAAACTCGGGATATATAATGTTGATTACATATCTCCAAAAAATCTATTACATCCACGGGTTCCGTATAGAGATAGTAAGGGGTGTTTAAAGTGGGAGTTAAGATATGAAAGACCAATGGCTAACTTCAATAGATATTGAAGATATGATTGAACTTGGCTACCAAGTCAAAATCATTCGTGGATATTACACTGAAGAAGCCGAACCTGTATTTAAAGAATATATTTCGGACTTATTCAAGAAAAAACAAAATTCAAAGAAAGGCACACCGCAGTATTTATTAGCAAAGTTATTTATGAATGCTTTATACGGAAAGACAATTCAAAGACCGATTAACTCTGTAAGTAAATACATATCAAAAAATCACGAGTATTGGAAATTCTGGGCTAAACACGTGATAACCGATATTGAAAAGTTTGCGAGCGGAGCGTCGCAACGTGGCGAAGCCACTTGTGAAGAGGCTGATGGTGAATTATGGTTAATAAGTGGTATTCCAAGAGATGAGCAAGAAAAAGAAGAAAAAATTACAAAACCAACTCATTACGGAGCATTTATCCTAGCATACAGCAGACGAATTATGTATAAGTATATGACAGAAGCCAACCCAGACAACGAACCCGACAGAGATTATTATTACACGGATACAGACAGCATTCAAAGCCATGTAAGAAACATTGAACGGATTAAAAGATTTAGAGATAAATCAATCGGCGGAATGGATGACGACCTTGGAACAGATTGTAAAATAATAAGGGGAATATGGGTAGCACCAAAATTGTATATGTTGGAGTATGTAAAGAAAGGTGAAGAAAAAGGTAAAACTCATTTCCACTTTAGAGGAAAAGGTTTAGATTTGAAAAAGTTAAATCCAACCGCTTATGAATTAATGGATAAGGGTGAAAGTTTAACTAATACCAGAGACTTTATAATGAAGAAAATACATACTAGCAGAAACAGCAAACAACAACATATTGAACACTTTAGCATACAACACCAAAAGAATGTTGTAAAAGTAGTTAATAAAACAAGATGGTGCGGTCGTGAGTTTATCAACGAAAATGATAGTATCCCTTACGGCTTTGATATCTGAGAACAAAATATCAATTAATTAATTTTTTTTCCATAAATTTTTTACCAGTCTATATAGACCAATGACCACCCTCACTAGACTATGTGAGAAGTTTGAACAACTTTCCCTTGAAAATAAAAAAGAAAACTTTTCTATTACTGATGTCAAAAAGGTAATAAACGATGAAATTAAGGCAATTGAGAAAAGTAGAGAAAGGAAGCCGAAGGATACTTTTCCATTTGGTAAATATAAAGGTAAGAAAATTCAAGATGTTGCAACTATTGACAAACCATATCTTGAATGGGTTATGAAACAGCCGTGGTTTGATAAATTTACAGACATTAAAAGTGAAGTAAAAAAATATTTATAATAAAAATTATTTTGTAGTATATATACCTATGACCGACCTAAGCACCAAGCAAGACTACTTGAATGAAATTGAAAAATGGAACCTTGACGGAGAAATAAAAAAGCCAACAATTAAATAGACTAAACCAGACATTGTTTCTTTCTATGAACAATACAAACCCCGCGACGACAATGTGAAAGTTGTTATTCCGCTTGAAGCAACATTATCAAAAATGATGGAGGAAGAGAGCACTCCATTTACGGCAACTGATTTGAAAGAGACTGGAATTACCGAAATCAAGGCTAATGTAGGAGAAGAGATAGAAACCAAGAAGGCACCTTGTAAAGAGTGTCAGAAAGAAAATGAATTATCAGTTTCAATTGATAATGATAGATTTTGTAATGTGGCATGTGCTATGTCATTCCTAGAAAAAAATGAAGAAATGAATGAGGTTAGAAAAAATAATCTTATCAAGTTTTTTAAAAAATCGTTGGTTGCTTAATATTCCTATTGTTATCAATATATTATTTTTTTTGCATTAAGGATCCTCTATCCAAGTAAGAGCATATTGAATACTTATCGTCTGATTTAAAGTAGCCTGTGCGGTTATCGTAAATCTATCCCCAGGAAGCATGTCATCTAAATCATAATCATTTAGGTTAACCGTCTCGGCACTGCTTAAATTTACATAGATAACCGCTATGGTATTTCCATTAGCCAAAGTCGCAGTAGTATCAAATGAAACAAGACTTGTATTTGTATTGTTCTCAACATAGACTGCACCAGTAAGTGTAGCATTTTTTATTACTTTAATTATCACTCCACTTTTACTATCAGTATTTAAGATATTTAGTCGTCTAGGATACACTATACTATAATTAGTAAGAGCACCGCCTCCCGTAGTCGCATTATTTCTCATCGTAAAAACATGAGAAACAGCATTGGTTGCATTGGCGGTTCTTTCATAAATAAATGGAATACCTCTTATAATTTCTGTTCCTTCAATGAAACATCCGACACTAGCGACTTTAACATTTTGGACTGCTACAATAGCACCAACATTCGCTATGTAAGCGGTGAAAGGTAAAGTAGTATTATTCAGTGTAGTTAAAGTTTGTGTGTGGGCATAACGAATGGCGTGAACCATTTGAAAATCTCCCGTATTTGGATTTTCAATATAAAAAGATACTTGACCAAACCCTAAATACTGAAACTTAATTTGAAATACATTACCCTTGCTAAAATCGATGGCGGGTAAGTATGTTTTCCCGTCCGCCTTATCAATATTCCAAGTTGTTTGTGCATAAGAGTTAACAGTCGCCCCTCCTCTGTTGTGATATATTCTCATTACTCCATTTTCTCTACCAAAGAAGAACCCATCCGAAAAAGCACTATCGCCTAATCCCACAACCGAAAGATATTGAGCACCATTAGCCTCTGTTGTAGTCCATAAGGCGGTGAACCTTACACACACTCCCATCCCAGCACGATATTTAATTCTTTTTTTTGATTGTATATATCCGCTAGCCCCTGCCACGGCAGTCGTTGATATGCTAGCCATTGAATTCTTCATTTCAATAGTAGAATTAACAACAGCACTATCCCATTTAGCAGAATTCACATTATACATAAATGTCTCTTGAATAATTGGTGTGTATTGTGCTGTGGATATTTCGCCGAATGCTGTCAAATTGTCATCTGTTAATTTTGTTTTTAGTTCGCCGTAAGTTCCACATTTCAAATTAACAAAATTCCCTCCATCATCTTGGGCGACTAAATTTCTCTGGTGAGACGTCATTGTATTGTATATTATCAAAAAAAATAAATTAACTTTCAAAATTAATAATTAAGCAAATTGTTCCAAGGGACTAATTACCTCTTAACTAATAGTAATCATATTAGCCTTAACCTGAACCTCCCGCTGAGTGATTGCCACGGTGTAGTGGTTGTAGGCAGCATTCGCGGTGGTCGCAATAAACTCCCATCGTCGCTCAGTATCAAGACTTAAACCGCTGATTTCATTTTGGTCTTTGCTCCATAGCGGGCGGGTATTATCCCAAGCATCAACCCAGAACCAATTGTATTTATACACATCGTTATTCAACAAGGCCGAACCCTCAACCTTTGGCTTCAGGTACATATAGTCTTCTTCAGTAGCACAATCAATGTTGAATTCTTGCTGGCGGGCACCATCCAGAGTAGTGTAAAAATTAACGACCTTAGCGGCGGCGCGGTTATCGTGGTCATAAGCAGTATTCTTTTTTTCTTCGTTGTTAAAAACTGAGTGATAAATCTTCTTCAAACGGCGACCGTGTCCTCTGTCAAATCGCATAATGATGTTTTGTGTTGTGGATGCTCCAATTGAATTCTTATAAACATATGGATAATCAATATTGAAGTTCATACCTTCGGGGCTAGCAATCTTCTGCTGGATTGATTGAATGACATCAGGGTTCGTTTCAACCGCAAGAAACAAGGCGAGATTGGTGACATCAGCACTTACAGCCATATTAGCACTACCAACATTTGCTGTGTTAACAGCAGTAACAGCACCATTCGTCACCGTATAACCAGTTCTGTCAGTAGCACTCCACACAATTCGCATAGTCAAAATCTCTGGAAACATAATAGTCTTATCAAGTGCGAAAATAGTGTTAATAATCATACCCAAAGGAATTTTAACATTAATAATCAAAGCAGCATTTGTTCCACTTCCCACAAGATACTTCGCCTCGTTGTAATTAACATTTACGGCAGATAGTGCTCCAACTCCAGTCGTCAAAGCAGCATCATCGTGACGACGAGCAGAAATCGGTGGTTCGGCAAACATAGCAAGAGTTCTTGCCGCCACGTTATCAGCACCATCTGTCATCGCACGAAAGTTGGTTCTAGCAGCTTCAACGGCACTGATATCAATCTTTCCATTAGCATTACACTTTTGAAGCATACATCCATATCCGATAATATTATCATGATTAGGAAGGTCTAAGAAATCTTGAAGACTCATTTCAGGTTTCCAAAGCATTTTAGTCACATTTCTAAGGTTGTTAACGTCGCACAGATAAACACCGCTACGGGTTTGAAGTTGTATCTGGCTAATTTGTGAAAGGCAGTCCATAAAAATTCTTGAATAAGTGTTAGCACCACCAGCTCTCATAGTATAAGTAAAACTCAAATAAGAGCGGGCGAGATTGAACGGGCGACTGATAAGGTCAAATGATCGTTCTTGCCCACCAGCAGTGGTGACCTCAAAGGTTCCAGAGCCCTCACGTGGAGCGAGTTTATTCAAACGATACGAAGCACTGATATAGTCAGTCTTGCTGAAATCCAATTCGCCTCCGTGTTGAGTTGGCATTTTGTTTTTGATTTTTAGGCAGTAGTGTAAGTTGATTAATACACAAATATATTCATAGAAAAAAAATAATTAAATCAAAAATTAATTAAATTAAGTTGATAGCAAGCTATCAACAATTGTCCCAAGGGACAAATTACCTTGATTTTAATAAATTGAAAAAGGATGTAAATAAATTAAAATAATTTGTTTCTCTGTAAATCAACAAAGTCATTACAATACCTAACCCATTAAGATTAATTGCTTGGTCGTTTTCGTCTGTAAGATAAAACCTGAATACATTATTTGAACTGGTGGATAATTTCTTACCATACTCAGACCCGCTTCCGTCGTATATAACGGCTCCAAATGATATTTCGTTGGCAGTACATATTTCTTGTAGCACGTGATTATCTCCTTCACCAACTAAGTCCGATTGAAGATATAGAGTTTTTTCGCCAGTTAGAATAATTACATTTGGTGATTTAATAAAATCATTTGCAAAGAAATATGTTGAGTTTCTATCAAACCCCATTACCTCGTGAATACGGGTATCACCATCAAATATAAATCGCGGTTGAATACCTTTATTCTCTGACACACTGAATGTTAATTTGCCGTCCTCTGGTTCTATGTTGGTATTATTACTGGATACAACATAAGTATAATTATTAGGGCTGTCTGCGGTTAGCACCTCCGACAACTTATTTTTTAGATTGTTCATTGTGTAGTTTCCCTCAGGTATCGTAATTAAAGCCTCATACCCGTCTTCGCTAAGAGTAAAAGTATTGTATGGTGAAGCCACAGAGTAATATGACTTTGGAACATAGATATGAAGAATTTTACAATGTGTTGGATTGTCTAGCCCCTTCAAATTGACTTCGTGTGTAAAGTCGCTATCTGTGCCAGTTATTCTGTTTTTGCTGTTAATATAGTAAATACCCGAACTTCTTCCTCCCTTATAGTCCATGATATTTAGAATTGCGCTTTACTGCCCGAAGGGCGTAATCACTCTACGAGATGGTCGTGCTACGCACTCTCGCTTATAAAAAAATCACTTGTGATTTTTGCTATAACACAAACTTCGTTTGTTTATATTCTAAAACATCGTTTTTTCTTTTTTAAAAAAATTAATGGTAGACGATGTTTTGTGATGACGGCAGTCAGAACAAAATATCAAATAAAAGTATCAAAATTACCATACCCATTCTGTGCTTTTAATTTCTCCGCTTCTTCTTCCTTTAAGTCTGTGTATCCACTAGCAAACTTAAAGCGGTTGCCTTTCGCTCGCTCCATTAAAAACCTCATTGAGTGCCAACCGCACGTGTCGGTTGTGTCAGATTGTTGTTTTACTTGATTAACCTTCATTAATAAATAACTATCGGGGTGGCTTTTGTCAATTAGTCGTTTCATTTGTTGCTGAAAGTCTTCCGTTGGTTGGTAAAGTGCTAATGGGTCATACACTTCAACACTCCTGTCTTTATCTAGACTTATCCATACGGAGATCCAATGAGACCCTGATTGTTTGTGATTGTCCAAATTCATAATAAATCCGTATCGCTTTCTTTTTTCTGGATTTAGTTTGTAGATTTCATCACTGGCTATCGCTCCGAGATACCATCCATATTTTTTCATTATGTCATCTATTTCATTAGTCATTAAACCGCGACCCTCACCTTGTAATGGGACTTGCTCTGGCTGTGGTTTTGACTCTGCCTCTGGTTGCTCTGGTTGCTGTGGCTCCTCTGGTGGTGTTCGGTCTGGCGGTGTAGTCGTATCCGCTGGTGGCTCTGGTGGCGGTGGTAGCGGTGTCTCCGCGATGAGTGGCTTTGCCACGATGTTCTGCTCCGCAGAACTTGTTCTCGGGGGTATGGTAGGGGGTGGAACCCCCTCCAGTGGCATCCCTTCATCAACATTTAAATCCGCTGAAACTTGTTTATCTACATTTGGGTCTATTGTCATTTTGCTAGTTAGAGTTGTTACAAAATCCTTTTTATTCATTGTGTGTTTCCAATCTTTGCGGGCTAAGTATTTTTTTATTTTCGCTATTGAAAATACCTTATCAATTAATTCATCTAATGTCTTCGCTCCACTACCTTTTTGTTCAGTAATACCCATATACTCTTCATATCTAGCATAATCCGCCACTTTTCTTTTTACGTTTTTCACCTCACTTCCAACATCAATATTAAACCTTTTAATCATGTTAATAATCCACTTTGAAGTGTCTTTGTAATTTAATTTGTTATGACCATCATTATCTAGTCTCTTTTTTAAAGCCTGTGCTAACTCTTTTATGGTAATGGTTGGGTGATAAGTTTTTGAAAATCCAGAGATTAAAAATTGATTAATTTGTAAATTTTCAAGATGCTTACCCTTTTCTTCTGCTTTCTTTTTTTCCTTTTCAAGTTTTTCTTTATATTCTTCTGCTAACTTTTTCTGTTCTTCTAAAGATGTCGCTGTGGCTATAGCCATCTGAATATCTTGACTGGCTTTTTGTAAGTCTTTGAGACTCATCTTTTTAATGAATTTATCTGTATATCCTGCTAATTTTAGTGTTTCAATATCTTTCTGCTTTTGCTTTTTTTCTTCCTCATATTGCTCTTTCGTTTTCAATGGTGCTTCATCTCCTAAATTAGGTAAGGCTGGTGCTTGTGGTGGTGCTCCAAATGGTGGTGCTAATGGTGGTGCTTGTGGCGGTGCTTGTGGTTGTCCCTGTTGTTGTGGCATGATATATTGATACTGCTGTGGCGGTGGCATAATAGCCAATCTTTGGTTCCTTTGCTGTTCGTATTGTAAATCCTCTATGAGTTTTTGCTCCCTCCTTAGTTCTCTGTCTTTTTGCTCTTGTCGTTCCTTGATATCGGATAGTTCATTGCGGTGTATCCTTGCTAACTCATCCTGCCTTTCCTTCACATCTGCTACGTCTTTTCGTTCTAGCCTTTTCTTTTCTTCTTCTAAATCCTCCCTTTTCTTCTTTTCCTTTTCTTCCTCGTCATGTATTAACTCATATTTCTTTTGTAAGTTGCTTTGTATTTGGTTTCGGTTCTCATGTTCAAGACGATTGAAATCAGATTTGATTATTTTTTCTCTTGGTTTGCGACTAGCCCTTTGCGGCCTCGGCTTACCAATATATTTCATAAAAAGTTTAACGATTTGTAATGTGCTTAAATCATTTGTTTTCTTACCAAAATTAAGATAATATTTTTTACCCTTCTGGAAAATATATGGCCTCCCGCTCTTATTTCTATAAACTCGTGGGGGTCTTACCTTAGCCTTTTTCTTATTAGTCTTTTTAGCGACCATTTGATATTTTAGAATTGCGCTTCGTGCTACGCACTCTCTCTTATTCTAAAACATCGATTTTTTATTTTAGGAAAAAATAATGGTCATCGATGTTTATGGAAGGGGCCGTGCCCCTTTCCAAACCCGCGGGGGGTATGGTAGGGGGTGGAACCCCCTCCGTCAGAACAAAATATCAAAAATATTTAATGAAACTTTACAGCACCTCCTCGTTGCTTACCATACCCAAGTTTTGCGGCAGTAGCACTAACACTACCCGCGTAAGGCACCCCAACACTACTCAATGCCCCCGCAGTCCTAGAGATTACCTTATTATCGCGAAGAAATTTATTAACAGCCAAGGCAGTTTTTCCGACCTTTGCCCAGTTAATCTTTCCTCCCTTTTGACCACATCCCTTCTTCTTAGTTTTCTTTTTTCCTCCCTTCTGTGGCATTGATGGATTGTATCCGATGTTATATCCTGATGGTTGTGAAATTATCACTGGTGATACTGGCATATATAAGAAAGATTTTAAAAAAATCTTTCAGCAAAAAATTAAAAATAATTATTTACAAAATTTTTTCACTTAAGACGATAAGCAAAGTTTTTTCTTAACTCATCATCAACACTTGAAACATAAAGAAAATTAAATCTCTCTTTTGTTGCCTCGTGATACTTTTGAAGAAAGTAATCAAAGTCAAAAGATAAGTCTAAGTGTTTATACACGAGTTCCATTTTGTCCTGAGATTGCCCCGGAAAGATTAATAGATAATCTAACTGCTTAATGGCTTCTGGCCGTAGGTCGTTCAAATACTGACTAGACATAATAACCTTTGATTTATAGTGTCTGTTCTTTTTTAACAAATCGCTTACGGACTTGTCTCTTAAACCGCTCCCTAAATCATCCAAAACAAAAACAACCTCTGGAGATATATATTTACTCGGCCTTTCTTTCGGGGCCTCCTTTATCTGTTTCTTTTCTTTTCCAAAGTATAAAAATTGTGGTTTCTCCATCGGTTCTTTATCATCCTGTTTTACTTCTCCTTCGTGCTCTTCATCCTGCCTGTTCAGTTTGTCTAGTTCATAGTCTATCACATTCACCCCGTCTGATTTGAGAAAGGTATAAATCGCCATTGGGTTGCCTCTGTTCTTAAAGTGCTTTACCATTGCTTTATAAATGTAGTCCTTGTGAATTGTTGAAGCGATAATGACAATACGGGTTTTTTTGTCTGTTGTCCGTTTCAGTATTTCAAAGAGTGCTGTTGTTTTCCCGCTCTTCTTTCTAGCAAGTAGAAATATGTTAGCATACGGCTCATTGAATAATTTATAGCCCTTGGCTTTTTTGTTTCCATCACCCTCTTGTTTTACTGGCTTCACCTTGACATTGTTTATTTTAAGCATCGTATATTCTAAGCCAAAAATTCCAAACACACAACAATTCGCCCCGCTAAATTTCCTGTGTCAATATTTCCGCTGTCAGTTTCAAGGACTTTAAATGTATATTGTCCGTCTGTCCACCCTACAACACCCAAATTATACCCGAGATTTGAAATGTTTGCTGTGGTGCTATCCGCAAATGTTCCAATAATTCCAATTCTATCCATGTAAAGAATTCTGGTTTTTGTCTCTGTCTGGTCGTTCATATAGTGGATAAACTTAACATTCATTTTGGTGGGTGTGAATGACATTTGGATATTCTTATTAAATGTTTTGTTTCCTCCCGCAAAATCATTGCTCAGAAAAATAATCTTTTGGTATTTGTGCTCCGACATTGTTTATATATTGTGTAATATATTATGTTATTAATATTATTATTTATGTGGTCTGTGTTAGGACGGACGGCCTGCGACTTTTACTCACGGATAAGCGAAAAAAAGAATGAGAGTTGTGCTTATTGTATAAAGCAAGGAATAGAAAGTAAATTTAAATGTGTGTATAAGCCAATGTCAGATTGGTGTATTAGTTTTGATGAAGCCATTCCTTTAATGTGTTCGGGTAGTGATGCTTCTTGGTATAAAATCCACTTATACGAGTGCTCACTTCTTTGATATTTGAGAATTGCGCTTCGTGCTACGCACTCTCGCTTATTCTCAAACATCGTTTTTATACTTTAATGGTGGACGATGTTTTACGAAGGCACGAAGTGCATGAGTAAAATATCATTTCTTTGAAGAAGGTGATGGAAGGCAAATGCCAATCAATAGTGTTAGGATTCCGACATAAGTATTAGCAACCTCACAAGGCAAGTTCTTTTCAGATAGCCTTACGATACAAAGGGTTATAATGGAGATAATGATACCCATTTGAAATAAGTATTTAATAAGTCGGCTGTCTGTCGGTCTGTTTGTTATACAACAACAATTCCAGTTATCTTCCAATTCATGCTCTACTTTTTTTTCCTCAGTCTTTAGTTCTACTTCAAGAACACGGGATTTTAACTCGGGAGTTAGTTCGCCATCCATATCCATAATAGGTGGGGGTCTGTGAAGTCTAGTTGTATTATTAGCCATTTTCTCTAATTTCTTGTAGTATATTCATGAGATTATTATTTTGTTTTTCTAAATTAACTACCTTTTCCGCCATGTGTTGAAAAGCACTAACCAATATCGGTATAAAACTTGTATATGTTATGCCTTCAAGGTAGCCTTCTCCATCCTCTGCTTTCATTCCACTTTCAGATACAAATTCAGGAAATACTTTTTTGACTTCGTCCGCAATAAATCCGTGGCCTTTTTTTTCTTTCTTCTCATCTGATTTCCAATAATATGAACAACAATTTATTTTCATTAGTTTATCGCAACAATCACCGCAGTCTAATGTGTTAATATCTGATTTTAGCCTCCTGTCCGAGGAGTTTGTCCAAGCACCATTAAGCGGGATATAATTATAACTACCTGACGGCTCGCTGTTGGTATTTGTAGTAGTCCAAGCATGGAGCAAACCAGTTGAAGATGTAAGCACTCCATAATTCGTATATCCTCCTGATTTAAAATGTAGTAGCGGGTCGTTAGTATAAGTTGGTCTTTTTCGTATTAATAAATTACCGCTAGAAGTTGTTGGTAAAACTAACTCTCCCGACGTATTAATATTAATCGCCTCAGTGTAAGATATATTGTTTCCAACCGCTGTTCCTGAATTATAATAAAAAGCGAGTTTTACACCTTTTTGAATTAGAAAGTTAGATGATGCAGAAGATGATTTCCAGTTCGTGCCATCAAAATAAGCATCAAAACTTAAATTAACATTGTCGTGTGCCCAGTTTAGTTGTTGAAAAACTGGATAGGCATCGGTTGAAGTTATTGCCTGTATATGTGGCCCTGCTACATTACTCGCCGTTCCGTATATTTCTAAACCACCTGTCGCTCCTACTCCTTTCGTTGAGTTGCCTATGATTATCGGCTTACCTAGTGCTGTTGTTATTTTATCGCTCGTTGTTAATGTTGTTGTTGATACACCCGCACTAGCCGTTATTAACCCTTTTGTCCATAAAGTGCCGTTTGCCCCGTTTAATGACATTAACAATTGTTCGGAAGAGTTCTCCCATATAAAACCCATCGTAGCATCATTAGCCACTCTAAAACGAAAAGCATACGAACTAAAATCATTTCCTGAAACGGCTAAACCATTTGCCAAACTTCTAGTGTTTAGAGCCCCACCAGATGCTGCATAAATCCCCCAACTCGTATTAGTCGTATCCCATAGAAATATTCCTTTTGCATTTGTTCCGTCAGTTGGCCCCTGAATTCCTATCTTTGCCCCGCTGGCATTTGTTGCCGATGTTAGTGTGCCCGTGTATGATATACCCGCATTTGCTGTTATTAATCCACTCGCGGTTGCTGTCGTTGTTGATATACCCGCATTTGCCGTTATTAATCCACTCGCAGTTGCGGTTGTTGTTGATATACCCGCGGTTGAAGTAATTGTCGTTCCTGTTATTGTTCCGCCATTTGTTATGTTGTTTGAATTCATATCTAAGGCACCATAAAACCGCATACCACCCGCATTATTAAAACGGACAATGTCTGACGAAGCACTTTTATTATCCAAAAGTTTTGAAATATAAAGTCCTGCTCCTTTTACATCAGCCGCTACATTCGTAAATACATAACCTCGTTGGTTCGCGGTTCCACTTGAAGCAGTATTTAGAGTAAATAAGAAATACTGATAATCACCTGATGTCTGTGAAAAGAATATATCTCCTCCGTTTTGGTTTAATATCCTCGCCCCATTATATGTTATATTTCCACCATTAATGATATCTACATTATTGAAATCGGCTTGGCTTAACAAATTCAGTGCCCTTACATCATTTCTACTTCCATTAAATATCTTAATTCCTGTTATGGTTTGGTCGCCTGTTAGTTTCACATTTTGCCCGTCCAATGTGTCCGCATATCCTTTTGTTGCTCCGTCCGTTGATAATGTCGGAGTTCCAAGGTTGGCTATTTTGCTACTATTACAATCTAACCCCGAAGCATTTACCCAACCGACGATTGTCCCATCAATAATAAAACTTACTTTTTTCGCAGAAATTTCAAAGTTGTAATATGTTGCTGTTTTCATATCCAAACTAGCAATTGACCCGATATTGGCTGTAGAGTTAAAAACCACGAATGTGCCCTTTGTTGTTGAATTGATTGAATTTCCCGTTATTTCAACACCACTGCTATATGTCTTAATTCCTGCTATGGTTTGGTTTCCTGTTAGTTTCACATTTTGCCCGTCTAATGTATCCACATACGTTTTATTCGCCCCGTCCGTTGTTGCTGTTGGTGTGGCCAAATTTGTAATTTTTCTGTTGTTCAAAGATAGTGTAGTGCCCGTTGCTGTCGCTATTACATTATCCCCAGCATATAAATCAACATATGACCCTGTTATTTGTATTGGATAATAGCCCGCGGTTGCTATTTTTTGTGCCACAATCTCTCCTATATTTGTTGCCGTATCAAAGGCAATACCGATACCATCAAAAGCGGCTGGAGCAGTAGCACCCCGCACTTCTATTGTTGAAGTAAATTTTTTATTCCCTGCTATGGTTTGGTCTCCTGTTAGTTTTACGGCCGAAGTATCAAGAGTAGAAACATCAACACCATCAACAAGATTAACATTTGTTATACTTTGGCTTTTCATATCAATCCCCGCACTAGCATTTATTATGTTGCTGAATGTTTTGGTTCCTGCTATAGTTTGGTCTCCTGTTAGTTTGACGACTGCGGTATCAATAGCCGAAACATCAATACCATCAACATTACCAACATTTGTTATGTTAAATCCTCCCATATTTAAACTACCAGTCATAGCCGTTGTGCCGTCCTTTGCTAGTTTCGTATCGGTATATGCTTTTGTTGAAGCATCGCCGTCATAGAATGGTGCGGGCAGACCGCTGATTGCTGTCGTGCTGTTAAAATTTAAAACATTATTTGTCAATGTCATTCCACCCCCTGTTGTTGGAGCAAAAAGTATGGACGAGCCTACAATAGTTAGTGGATAGCCCGTCGCACCACCTGCCTCCGACGAATAAATAGAACCCATATTATTGTTATAGTTGAAGAATAACTTGCCAGTGTTTAATGGATTTGAGTCTTTTACGGCCACATAAGTAGTAAATGTTTTATTCCCTGTTATGGTTTGGTCTCCTGTTAGTTTTACAACCGAACTATCAAGAGCAGAAACATCAATACCATCAACATTACCGACATTTGATACATTAAAACCTCCCATATTTAAATCCCCTATCATCATAGCGAGCCCATCCAATCTAAGAAAAGGAGAAACAACATTTCGCCATTGCCCAGTGCTGTAAATAAGAAGTTGATTATCAGCGGGGGTGCCTGTTATGATTACATCACTTAAAGCATCTATTGATTTAGTTGCTATCCTTGTGTCAAAATCTGTATTAGCCCTTGCTGTGGTGTAGTATAGATTGGTTCCCTCTGCTAAGTTTGTTGTGCTCTTTGTTGCTAATTGAGTGTCAAACCTAGCATTAGTATAATATAAATTGGTGCCTTCTTTTACATCGGCCGTAGATTTTAAAGCCAACCTCGCATCAAATCGGCTGTTAGTAAAATAAAGATTTACGGGGTCTGCATCTTCTGGCACCCTATCTGTGTATAAACCAATAATATTAGTGTTGGTAAGGTCTAAGTTTTTAATATTTAGACTATCAACTGCAATTTCTGACAAGCCAAGTAAGGATTTATATTGCGACATAGATTATATAAATAATTATTTATTTAAAAAATACTAAAATATATTAATCTTAGTATAAATGCCGTCTCCCGAAGCAAGTCGTAAGAATTGGGGGAGTGCTGTGGAAGGAATAAAAGCGAAAGCGAAACAACGAAAAATGGAACACGCCAAAAAGGTTTTGGAACAATACCGAAATGCTGTAAAGCAAGAAGACGAAGATATGGAGGAACGAATAAAGCAAATTGAAGAAAAGAACTTGGCTAAGGATATTATTACTGAACAAGATAATGATAGCCCAGAGGAAAAGAGTGAGAGTGAGGACGAGGTTGATTTCACTGATATAATTGCCGAAAAGATGGCGAAAATGAAAATCAAAAGAGCGAAGGCGGAGACTAAGAGAGCGAAGAAGAGCAAGAAGATAGAGCCCGAGCCAGAGAGTGAAGAAAGTGAAAGCGAGAGTAGTGAAAAAGAAATCAAGCCTAAGAAAGGTAAGGGTAAAAAATCAAGTAGTGTAAGTGTAAAGGTATATAATCAATCTTCAGGTGCTAAGAAAGAAAAAAGTGATGAAATAGATAGAGTGTTTTTAAAATTTTAAATTCACCAAAGGAAATGATAAGAATAATAATTACTATACTCTGGATTATTATAAGTTAATTCACCTTTTGAATTTTTTATAGCCTTTGCTCTTTTTCTATAATTTTTTCTTCTTACTTTATCTAAATGGTCTAAATGTGAATATAGTCCTATGCGGTCTTTATAATGTTCATATCTAGTATCACCAAAATTGATAACCTTACCTTTTGGACTAATGACTTTATATTTTTTATTCTTAATGTTGGACTTTAAAAATCTCATTGTATATAATATGGACTATAAACATACAATTATTAATACACAGAATGCGGATAGCCAACTTGAGGATACACCAACTGGAGAAGAAACAAAAAGGACGAAAGAAGAAGAAGCCCTTGAAATACACCACCAAAAGAAAAACCCGAAAATATGGAACACGATATGGGTAGATAAACCATTAGACCAAGTCTTTCTTGACTTAGCAGATATGAGTAAGATAAAAGATAAGAAAGGAAATAAGGGGTATGCTTGGATGTTAGTTTGGATTGATTGTCATTCAAGATTTTTAATAATCATTCCATTAAAAAATAAAACAGCGAAAGAAGTATATTATGCTTTAAAGTCTATACCTTATAAACCGAAATCAATTACTACCGACAGCGGAGGAGAATACAAAGGAGCAACTCGTGATTATTTTATTCAAAATGGTATTAAACATGATGTCGTTGAAGTCGGCGACCATAGAGCCTTAGCGGTTGTTGATAGAGTGATAAGGAGTATTAGAAGATGGTTAGATTTATTATTTGAAACTAATAGAAATTTTGATTGGGTAAGTTATATTCAAGACTTAGTCAATGCTTATAATCATAAACTTCATAGAGGAATTCAGGCCAGACCGGTGGATGTCTTTGCTAGAAGAGACAAAAATAAACAGACTATAACCCGTGATAATTTAATTAATGAATTCAATATCGGAGATACCGTAAGAAAGGAAAACAAAAGGAATGTTTTCAGTAAAGGAGGAAAGACTTTCAGCAAAATTATTTATAAAGTCAAAGCCCGTTCCGGATTTAAGTTAATATTAAATAATGATGAATTAGTGAGCCCGAGGGATTTATTGAAAACAGAATTTATTAAACCTATTGACGAAGAGAAAGACATAAAACAACAAACAAAAGAAATTATAAAAGAAAAGAAAACAAAAGAACTACTCAAAAGAGAAGAAATAGAACCAGAAAACATTAGAACAAGTAAGAGAGAAAGAAAGGCTAAAGTAATAATGGACCTTTGATTAGAATGATCATAAACCTTCCTTGGTATTGAAATGAAACAAACAAATGTTGAAAGCCAAGGAAGGTCTACGATCATTAGTGGTGGTGGCAAACGCCTTTAATTACAGCACTACCCTGTAGACAGTCTTAACACTAAGACCATAATAGTCCGCGACCGTGCCTATATTATCCCACAAACGAAAAAGCATGCGACTTCCATCGGTAAAATAGACGACAAAATGCTCGGGCAGTTGGTCTTTCCTCATTGGCGACTTATAAGCATTTAACTTGGCCGTTGGAAGTCCTTCATTCGGCTGTTCATAAATTCTGGCAACACCATTTTCCTTGTCTAACTCAACCCAATAATCCTGTTTGCCTTCAATCGGTTGATTACGATCATGATTTGGCTCCCGCGCAACAACCACCCTCCTCTTACCCAATTCTTTTGGAAGATTTGCAGCGGTAATGAGACCGACGCGCATTGCACCAACTGCTTCTGCCAACACCTAAACCCCCCTTCATTAGCAAAAAAAAAAAAGAAATGAAACAACAAACTTACCTTTACTTCAGGATCTTCTGGTTGACTCTGTTCTGGTGCTTTACCTTCAGCCTCCTCTGGTTCGTCGGCTACTTCCTCTTCTACGCGTGGTTCGTCCGCCATCTGCGCACAAACAAAAAACAGACAAGGGTTTGGTCTTTTTGGTTTGGTTACTTTTGGAATTCTGAAAAAGTCCAAGAATGAAAAAAGAAACAGCCAAAAACACGTGATAGAATTTTCTGGAATTCTGCTGACAATTTGAAATACCGATAAAAAAGGAAAAGTAAAAAAAATTTTTACACCGCAGACGAGAAAACGCCAACTTTAGCCACTTGGTGCGGTATTTTTTTTGCTCACTCCAACTCTGATACTGGACAACTTTTGGTGACAATCCAAAAACCAATAAATGAGTGGGAGTGATGAAGAAAGCGTGGAACGTGAAGAACCAAATCGATGGTTTGAGAAACTAAAGGATAAACCTTACTTTGAAATAAGCAGACTTAAGATAAGAAATGAAACAAGAAACGAAATAATACAAAGCAGACTTGACGAGAATGAAAAAGAAAGGATTGAGTTGGAGAAACAAAAAAGAGAGTGCGAAAATAAAGCAGATGCGATTGATGAAATACTTACGAAACAAATTGGAGACAGAGAAAGAAAGGAAAAAATTGAACAAATGAAACGAGAAAAAAAGCGAGAAGAAGAACAAAAGAAGAAACAATTACGATTATTTGAACATTGGCTAAGTGCAGAAAATCAACCAATGGGAGTTGAAGACGAGATTAAAGCGAGAAAGATGATTGATAGTGGAAAAACAACATCAGAAATAATTCAGACATATGAACAATACAAAAGACGAAGAATTGAATAAAAGTAGTTTTAACTACTAACTCCTTTACCGCATAGGAGTATAATCTAGTGCGACGAATAATTTTGTCAAAAAAAATTGAAGGGGCTAAAAGCCCGCTTTTATTCAAAGATATTTACTCATACCACACTTGTGTGTGTGGTAGGTGGAGGAGACTGGAGGAGACTTCAAAAGGTAATTTATTGATACATATATTTTTCTTGTAGTGTGCTATATAAGGCTATTTGGTTGTTTTTGCTTCTTTGTATTTACTATCAACAGGAGGGGGTGCAACACACAAAACGAAGTCGTGGATTTTGCAAAAATTCACGACGAGATTTTGTGTATCATCTACTCAGAGTATATCTAGTATATATACGTACTGCGCCATGCATATCTAGATCTGCATATATGTGCTTCTTCTAGAACATATATATATCTAGTACCTAGTACTAGTATTAGTAGTAGTAGTACTAGTTTAATTTCTACTCTAGATAGCGCTACTACTAGTACTACTACTAGTACTAAGTCAATTGCAAGTCTAGCAAGAATACTTCTAAGTAATTATACTAGTCATAAGCTTTAAGTACGTATACATATACGTATACTGGTATACTACTAGTAGTAAGCTGTAGTACTTGTACTAGTACTGTAGTACTAGTAGTACTAGTCGAACGTCAGCTGATCATGATTATTATACTAGTTATAATTAATTATAATTATGACGTTAAATACTACTAGTACTAGAACTTGAACCTGCGCCATGCCAACGTACGGCTTCATTTACAGATTTACATTACGATCCCGTATAGGTTCAATGCCCTGCATTGAAAAATTTTCAATGCATGCATTGAAAATTATTCAATGCACTGCATTGAAACTTGCATTGAAGTTTCAATGCATGCATAGAAAATGTTTCAATGCACTGCATTGAAATTTCAATGCATGCATCGGGGTAGGCAATGCATCAGATTTTTTCAATGCATCCTGCCTCACAGGCCTAGTCAACACGCTGGGGGTTTATTAAAGATGCAGGAGTCCGGAGTCAACGATTTCAATGCATGCATTGAAATGATTTTCAATGCATGCATTGAAAAAAATTCAATGCATGCATTGAAATTTCAATGCATGATGCATTGGAATTTCAATGCATGCATGGAAATCTCAATGCATCATGCATTGAAATTTCGATGCATGCATTGAATTGTTTTCAATGCATGCATTGAAATATCAATGTGCATTGAATTATTTTCAATGTGTGCATTGAAATATCAATGCAAATGTCCAATGCATGCATTTAGATTTCAATACAAATGCAATGAAATTTCAATGCATGCATCTAAAAGTAATGGTGATGCATGCATTAACACTTTAATGCCGGCAGTATTCAAAGTAAATTACTTCATCACTAGCATACAGATTTGTACGGCTGAATTTACAGATTTACATTACGATCCCGTATAGGTTCAATGCCCTGCATTGAAAAATTTTCAATGCATGCATTGAAAATTATTCAATGCACTGCATTGAAACTTGCATTGAAGTTTCAATGCATGCATAGAAAATGTTTCAATGCACTGCATTGAAATTTCAATGCATGCATCGGGGTAGGCAATGCATCAGATTTTTTCAATGCATCCTGCCTCACAGGCCTAGTCAACACGCTGGGGGTTTATTAAAGATGCAGGAGTCCGGAGTCAACGATTTCAATGCATGCATTGAAATGATTGCATTGAAAAAAATTCAATGCATGCATTGAAATTTCAATGCATGATGCATTGGAATTTCAATGCATGCATGGAAATCTCAATGCATCATGCATTGAAATTTCGATGCATGCATTGAATTGTTTTCAATGCATGCATTGAATTGTTTTCAATGCATGCATTGAAATATCAATGTGCATATTTTCAATGTGTGCATTGAAATATCAATGCAAATGTCCAATGCATGCATTTAGATTTCAATACAAATGCAATGAAATTTCAATGCATGCATCGAAAAGTAATGGTGATGCATGCATTAACACTTTAATGCCGGCAGTATTCAAACTAAATTACTTCATCACTAGCATACAGATTTTTTAATGTTACCATTCGGATTTTTTGAAATGCTATTATTATTATTATTATTATTATTATTATTATTATTATTATTATTATTGTATTTTCATTGAACGTAACGATCCGTCTGGACCAAGTATTTTCATTGAACATACCGGCCCGTCTGGAAGTGTTGGAACTGCCCTTGCGGGGGTGTCATTAGAGCTTATCGTCAATTCTTCGTACTCCCCTCACGGGTGAGACGATGGAAGCGCATGTGCAGAAATGCATCAGCCATTGACAGAGAAGCACTATTATTATTATTATTATTATTATTATTATTATTATTATTATTATTATTATTATTATTATTATTATTATTATTATTCAGCCCAATGGCCTCAAGGCGTTAAACTGTGACGCCAACTCATAACCCTTTGGTGGTAGATGCTGGGGAGGAGGGTCGTTGCGCGCGTAAAAGATCTTAAACTCCGCATATGCTGGTTGATAGCCCAGGACCCAGCAGACACCAGATTGTTATGGGTGGGGTTTCGAGGCAGCTCTAGCAACCGCGCTTGGTGTATGCACTTGCACATTCGGTGACGTCTTGCAAGAGGTTGCTGGGACTGCGGAATAACCTCGGCTTAGTGCAGTCTTGCCCTCAGGAGCTCCATCGGTGGCCCGATCATCAGGCGAGAGACTGACACGGGGGGGTGGAGGACCTCGAACAAGGTATTGGAGGCTTATGTCCGTTGAGGATATGCCATTAGCTGCATCAGTACGCCTCAGATATAGTATTATTATTATTATTATTATTATTATTATTATTATTATTATTATTATTATTATTATTATTATTATTATTATTATTATTATTATTATTATTATTGACCAGTATTTTCATTGAACATACCGGCCCGTCTGGAAGTGTTGGAACTGCCCTTGCGGGGGTGTCATTAGAGCTTATCGTCAATTCTTCGTACTCCCCTCACGGGTGAGACGATGGAGGCGCATGTGCAGAAATGCATCAGCCATTGACAGAGAAGCACTATTATTATTATTATTATTATTATTATTATTATTATTATTATTATTATTATTATTATTGTGGACACCGTGATAGCCCAGTGGTCAAGTTCTACCATCTGGGCCCTGTCGCCAGTTCGATTCCCGTCGGTGCCACCAGTATTTTCATTGAACATACCGGTCCGTCTGGAAGTGTTGGAACTGCCCGTGCGGGGGTGTCATTAGAGCCTATCGTCAATTCTTCGTACTCCCCTCACGGGTGAGACGATGGAGGCGCATGTTCAGATTTGCATCAGCCATTGACAGAGAAGCACTATTATTATTATTATTTTATTTCTTCTCCTAGTTTTGTAGTTTTGGCGTTGCATTTGATCTCCAATCACTATCCTAATCTCCCACCTTCTCTCTGGGCGTTCTACTTCGTTTCTAAGTTTTTCTTCTAGCTGTCCTTTTGGTATCTCTTGAAAATATCAATTTTCTCTTCCCTTTTCTTTCTTAGCTTGCTCCTTACTACTTATGTTATGTGCTTGGTTTTTTCCTGCCCCTTTTTCTTCCACTCTTGCTTGACGTTTTCGTTTAGTACTTTGCGCTTGCCTCCTTGCACACCTGATGAAGTCATCTACATACTCCCTTGTCATTATGAGGCGGTGCAACTTCTGAAAATCTGTTGTTTCTGAATAAACTAACCTACTAATTATCCCTAACTCTCTGCTTGCCTCTGTCCTGTGCTCTCTACACTTCAGGGAGTTACGGTTTCCCCCCTGCCAGCTTCCTAACTGTTTAATCCCTACGACAAGCTCATTCTCTACAAGAAATTCACCTGCTGCACCAGTAATTAAGTTCGTGACCTTACCGTCATCCATGATGTGCAGTTCCAGCGGGGGGTGCACGTCAACCACTGCATTGATGAACTGATACTATTAACACAACAAATAATTCAGCAACATGGATTGCGGCACGGATAGCACCTATCGCTGCCAACAAACTAACACAAATTTTTCTGACCCAGAGGTGCAAGATATGGAAAGCCCTGATCTATGTCTGTATATAATAAAACCCGCTCTGTTCATGAATTCAAAAGTCCGCCTATGTCCCTGCGGGCGCCTACACTCATCTGCTATGCAAACATTCCTGACTTGGGTATTATTGCGCATGTATTCTAGAACAACTACTTTCTCGCTAGCTGTCCACCCTGTCCAGAACAAGTAAATGGTGACCAATCCGTGCCAACGATAAAACTGAAAATACAATTTCATCCCTGCAAGCTCCTGCACTTGCGTGTTCGATAGAATTTGAGGATCTGATTGTGTCCACAAGTCCCGATACTGACTAGTAGCGCTTAGTTCGCGTGCACTTCGGATCCGTAAAAACCACTGTTCTCTAAAATTGCTTTGCTCTAGTCCCGCCACTTTTGCAAACCCAAACACCATTGCTGCTACTAAAACATGCCCTCGGCCACAACCTATGTCCAAAAACATACTCTTCATTCTATCAGCAAGTGACACACTGTCTAATACAGCCAGCACCCCCTGGAGAGTCAAAGTTCCTCCACGCCTCGCGGGGAAACTTGAATCTTATCTATACTATGCCTAAAAGCTGCAACTTCTTTTTAGCTGCAACTTCTTTTGTCTTCCAGTCATTAGGATGACAGTGTAAAGTTGGGCTCTCTGTGCCACAGGAGTGACAATTCGACAGCGTAAAGCTGTTCGCCTGTCGACAAGCACTCTCAGTGCAAGTCCATCGCGGCAGCGTTCGCATAACTGCTCGCTTCGCCTAGTCAAAGAGACAGTACAGGCTGTCTCTCTCTCTCTCTCTCTCTCTGAGACTCTCTCTCTCTCTCTCTCCCTCTCTCTCTCTCTCTCTCTCTTTCTCTCAGGGTAGTAAAGTTAGGCTCTCTATGCCACATGTCCAGACATCTCCAGATATGTCGACCCGCCTTTGACATTTGTGTGACGGCAGCAATGTGACACGCGCATCTGAATTAATATGATGATGCGCGCGCTACATTGCAGACGAGCATCGTTTCAGGTGGGATTGGTTACTGCAGCAGTTCTACTCGAGGAGACTCTCTCTCTTTTTCTCTCCCTCTCAGCTTTCAATGCTTTCATTGAAATTTCCCTGCAGCGAGCATTGAAATTTCATTGCGTGCATTGAAATTTCCCTGCAGCGAGCATTTAATTTCATTGCATGCATTGAAAAACTTTTCAGCTTTCAATGCATTTATTGAAACTTCAATGCAGGATACATTGAAATTTCAATGCATGCATTGAAATGACTTTTCAGCTTTCAATGCATGCATTGAAACTTCAATGCAGGATTCATTGAAATTTCAATGCATGCATTGAAGACTTCAAGCGATGATTGAAATCAAGGCATGCAATGCAAGTTCAATCATGCCTCGAAGTCTGCATGCACACCTCATGGGGTGACGGTGTTCCACTCCATGTCATCCAGCTGTTTACCACATTTTTCACGCAGCCAAGCCACACACCTCTTGCCGTAGTAAATAGTAATACATCGCCCCAAAAAATCTGCAACAAAGAATAAAGAACAACCACTCCAGTTTCAACCGCGACACAGTTTGGCTGAGAGCTATGCTGCGCAACCCCCCCCCCCCCCCTCTAGCACTAGCTTTTTATGCAGTGCCAGCAAGCCTTCCGACCGCGCCTCCAGTACTCTGCTTCTTATGTCATCAGTGAAAACTATCCTTTCTCCTGGAGCACCTTCTCTTCCCTGGCATCTCTGTGCTCCTCCCTAAACATGGAACGTTCGGCCCGAGTATTCTCATATACAACGTGCCGACCACCAAAACCCATGATGGGTGTGTGTGGCTTGTCCACCCACAGCTTCCCCATCTCTCTCGTGTTTGGGGACTACCACAGCACATAGTCCTGCCTCGCTGCCCGCATCGACGAGGGACAGGAAACCACTTTTATATCCAGTCTGCAGTCGCAGTCTCTGTCCTGCCTGGACTGGATGCTGTTCTGCCCACAACTTCCCTATCTTCACCGCAGCCCCTCTTGTCGCCTGTATATCATGAACACAAGGGGGATATACCATGAACAGAGATATAAGGAGATAGGGGTACATCATGAACACAGAGTACCTGGTTGGCTGCGAGGTTGGAAGCAGGTGAGGTGGACGATGACGCAGACGGGCTGGACTCAGCGGCGGCCGGAAGCGCGGCAGGCGGCCCCAGGCTTGCCGGAGATGTAGACGAAGACGAAGACGAAGACGAAGACGAAGATGATGACGAAGACGAAGACGAAGACGATGACGAAGACGATGACAAAGACGATGACGAAGACGATGACGAAGACGATGTATCGGCAGTCACGCTGGACGGTGACGAAGACGAAGAAGCTTTGGAGGGGGCTGCGGGGTGCTTGTTGCTGACAGCCTTCTTCCCTGGGATCTACTGCTGACTGGCAGCCTTCTTCGCTGGGGTCTCCTTGCTGGCAGCTTTCTTCGCTGGGGTCTCCTTGCTGGCAGTTCTTCGCTTGGTGCTCCTTGCTGGCAGCCTTCTTCGCTTGGGGCTCCTTACATACATACATACATACATACATATATACAGGATGCATTGAAATTTCAATGCATGCATTGAAAGGACTGTTAAGCTTTCAATGCATGCATTGAAATTTCAATGCAGGATGCATTGAAATTTCAATGCATGCATTGAAATGACTGCTCAGCTTTCAATGCATGCATTGAAATTACTGTAAAGCTTTCAGAAATCAATAAATGCATTGAAATTTCAATGCAGGATGCATTGAAATTTCAATGCATGCATTGAAATTACTGTTCAGCTTTCAATGCATGCATTGAAATTTCAATGCAGGATGCATTGAAATTTCAATGCATCCATTGAAATTACTGTAAAGCTTTCAATGCATGATTGAAATTTCAATGCAGGATGCATTGAAATTTCAATGCATGCATTGAAATTACTGTTCAGCTTTTAATACATACATACGCTGGCAGCCTTCTTCTTCGCTGAGTGCTCCTTGCTGGCATCCTTCTTTTCCTCCTTCGAGCCCGTCTTCTCTTTCTTGTCCTTCTTGTTCCCCTTCTTCTGTTTCTTGGCACTCTTCTCCCGCTTCTCCTGCTGCACCTCTTTTGCTGACCGACGGCCCACCTTTTGCCTTTGCCACCGTTACCCTGTCTGTCCTCAATTGAAGAAAAAAACAACAAAAGAAAAAAAAGGAAAACCAATAAATCAAAAGAGAAAGAACAAAGATACAAACAAACAAATAAAGGCACAAAAAAGAAAGAAAAAGAGAGAAAAGAACAACAACAAACAACAAAGCAACCAAAAAAATGCAAAAACCTATCATTCCAGATGGTACTGGAGTATGTATGTATGTATGTATGTATGTATGTACATACGTATGAATGTATGTATGTATGTATGTATGTATGTATGTACCCGTGTCGATGGACGGAAGGCTGATCCACGTTGCACAAGATGACCAAAGGTTCTTTGTCTGGGGCCTTGACATCGCGCCATGCAACCTCCTTGTCCTCCAGCGGGTACACTTCTTTGAACATGTCGAAGCTAACATGCCCATTGTTGCCCCACCGAGCGTGCCTACGATAGTAGCCCAACAGAATCAGTGTGGCACATACGCATAAGCAAATCATCAATTCATAAGCAAAGCAACCCCCCACCTTTTCACTGACATGCCAGCCCAGGGTTCCAAAGTGGTGAGCCACCGTAGCACTTTGCCTGACGCCTTTATGGTATCCACTATACACAGACAGGCAAGTATAGCTTTGCGTGCACACAGACATGATTTCAATGCATGCATTGAAATTTGAATGCAGGATGCATTCAAATTTGAATGCATGCATTCAAATTTGAATGCATGCATTGAAAGCTGGAAAGTGATTTCAATGCATGCATTGAAATTTCAATGCATACATTCACATTGTTCAACAACATAGGGCTGGGTGCTGCTTACGTGCATATTTCTGTCCGTCGAACCAGACATCGGCGCCCAACTTTCGACTGTGCACTGTCCACATGCCGTTTTGGTACTTGTGCCACCTCTCCAAAACTTCCTGTTTCCCTTCATCACTGTCTTGCCTCTTGTACTGCCTAGCCAACTTCTCAACACTAGCCCAATGCTCGTCGGCATTCGCCACCTTCGCTTCCCTTATAAAGGCACGCGGTGCATCCTCGAGGGGGTCTAGGAACGGGTTGGCTATCTCTTTCTCCTGTGGTACAGGGTCGTCCTACTCGTCCCTGGTCTCGTCATCCTCCTCGCCCTCGTCATCCTCCTCGCTCTCGGAATTGTCCTCCCCGTCCGATTCCGACCCAATTCGCCCAGCCTGAACCCGCATCACTTTGGCAATGATGCTTGCCTTCGTCTTGGCCAGCTTCGCTTCCAGCGCAGCCTCTTGCTCCCGCGCTCTGTGCAGCTGTAATTTTATCAAGTCCGCGGACTCCTTTACCCATGGTACAGGACAACAGTGCTTCGACCTGATGTACTCCAGAGCTGTTATTCGGGCCCACGCTGAAAACGGAATTGCCGGTTCCTCGAGTTTCTCGTAGTTCATCTTCAAGCTTGCACGGGACGCTGCAGGCAGGTGCGCAGTGACAAAGCGACATTCTGGGTCACTGAGCATACTGCACAAGCTCATTTTCCAGTCGATAGGAACCTCGCCGGTGTCGATGTAGCGTCGCTGCATCGTCCTCATCGCTGCCAGGCTGTGCGAAATCTTGTCCATCATTCGAGGAGTGACTTTGGCACTCCAGGGCGAACCCTTCGGAATCTAGCATAGCACACAGCATGGAAAATGAAATACAAGTACTAGCAAAAGCTCGCTAGCAGAAGTCACGGAAATGGAATTTCAATGCATGCAATTTGAAATTTCAATGCATGCATTGAAATTTCAATGCATCCTGCATTGAAATTTCAATGCATGCATTGAAATGACTATTCAGCTTTCAATGCATGCATAGAAATTTCAAATTGCATCCTGCATTGAAATTTCAACGTATGCATTGAAATGATTGTTCAGCTTTCAATGCATGCATTGAAATTTCCATGCAGGATGCATTCAAATTTCAATGCAAAACACGTCAAATTTGTGGCCCTTTGCCGCATAATAATATACTATTATCAGTTTTTGTCTATATCTTTTTTTGGATATAACTCAGGAGAAGCCCGGTAGTCTAACCGCTCTTCTGTGATGTGTGTCAAATCCGTCTCAACAGCGGGCTAATAGTATGTTATGCGGCTAGCCACAAATTTGACGTATTTAGCGGGCGAGCCGGAGCCGGGCCGGCGAGCCCGCAAAACACGTCAAATTTCGCGCGCGCCCATATGTAGTTTTATCGGTAACCTTACCACAATTTGTGGAGGTGAGCGATAAATCATTATTGTACAATATTATATTATATTACGTACTTACCAAAAACAAACAAACAAACAAACAAACAAACAAACAAAAAAAAAAAAAAAAAAAAAAAAAAAAAAGATGAATTGAAATGACTGTTCAGCTTTCAATGCATGCATTGAAATTTCAATGCAGGAAGTATTGAAATCTTAATGCATGCATTGAAATTACTGTTCAGCTTTTCATGCATGCATTGAAATTTCAATGCAGGATGCATTGAAAATTTCAATGCGAGCTTTGTAAGTAGTAGTAGTAGTAGTAGTAGTAGTAGTAGTAGTAGTAGTAGTAGTAGTAGTGTAACTTGTTCGGAAATGATTGAATTCTACTCCAGAGTTGGCGAGGTACCCAGAAGTGGAATTCAAGCATCAGTGTCTTAGTCTAGCCTGTCTTTTTTTTATGCTTTCGAGTGTGTGAACTTGTTCGAAAATGATTGAATTCTACTTCAGGGTTGGCGAGGTACCCTGAAAGTGGAATTCAACCATTTCAAACAACTAGCGAACCGTTATGTCCAGGGACCCCACCAGGGCCTCGCTGGAACGACTGCCCTCCTTGGCCTCCGCGATGGCTTGTCCTCGAACAGCTTCGGGCATTTCCTCCCATCGCAGCTCAGCAGGCAAGTCGGGCAGGAAGTTCCGGGCCCACGTCTCAGCAGGAAGGTCGCCCAAGGCGGTTCCGGGCCCAGGAAGAAACTTGGAGTCTTGCCCCAGTGTGCATCGGCTACGAACAGCTCCCGCCGCCGTGCTTCTTTCTCCTCGTCGTCCTCTCCTCCTCGTCCAACTTTACCTCATGCTCTGCCGTTTTGTCTCCCTCTTCCTTGCCTTGCTCTTCCTCGCCTTGCTCTTCCTTGCCTTGCTCTTCCTCGTCTGCCTCTTCCTCGTGTGCCTGTTCCTCGTCTGCCTCTTCCTGGGCTGCCTCTTGGTCTGCTTCTTCCTCGGCTGCCTCTTCCTCGACGACCTCTTGCTCTTCCTCTTCCTCTTGCTGTTCCTCTTCCTTTTTCTTTTTCTTTGCTTCCTGGTAAGCAAGTAAGTAAGAGAGAGAGACAGAGAGAGAGAGACACAGAGAGAGAGAGAGAGAGAGAGCGTAACAATATCAGGATGCATTGAAATTTCAATGCATGCATTAAAAGCTGAATATTATTTTTAATGCATGCATTGAAATTTCAATGCAGGGTGCATTGAAATTTCAATGCATGCATTAAAAATAATTTCCAGCTTTCAATGCATGCATTGAAATTTCAATGCAGGATGCATTAAAAATTCCGAAGGGAGGGAGACTTTAGATGCATTAAAAATAATTTTCAGCTTTCAAATTGCATGCATTGAAATTTCAATGCAGGATGCAATTTGAAGTTTCAATGCATGCATTAAAAATAATTTTCAGCTTTCAATGCATGCATTGAAATTTGAATGCAGGATGCATTGAAATTTCAATGCATGCATTGAAAATAATTTTCAGCTTTCAATGCAGAGAGAGAGAGAGAGAGAGAGAGAGAGAGGGTAATGCCAGTTCCGAAAGGAGGCAGACTTTAGGTTGCAGTCTCCTTCCTTTCGGAACTGTCAGTAACCGACACACACATGTAGAGAGAGACAGAGAGAGAGAGAGAGAGAGAGAGAGAGAGAGAGAGAGAGAGAGCGAGAGAGAGAGAGAGAGAGAGAGAGAGAGGGAGAGATCGAGAGAGAGATCGAGAGAGAGAGAGAGAGAGAGAGAGAGAGAGTTTGAGTGGTTCTTCCACTCCGCCTGGTCCCTCTGGACAGGGCAGAATGGAAAAAACAAAGTAACGAATCTTCCAGGGTCAAAAGAAGAGCATTAACATGTAATTTTACAGCGGAAGAAATTCGTAATTTCATGCCAGTACCCTCCCGCAATTGAAAAGCAAGTTTGAGAGAGAGAGAGAGAGAGAGAGAGAGACAGAATAAGAGAGAGAGAGAGAGAGAGAGAGACAGAATAAGAGAGAGAGAGAGAGAGACACAGAGAGAGACAGAGAGAGAGAGAGAATAGAGGGAGAAAGAAAGAGAGAGAGAGAGAGAGAGAGAGAGAGCAAGAGAGAGAGAGAGAGAGAGAGAAGAGCGAGAGCGAAGAGAGAGAGGTGGCGCTCGACACCAGGTTAATTACCTTCCGCTGGCGTTTGCTTACTGTCACCAAGCGTCCGTGCGTCCTGGATCCGGATTTTTTGCCACGCTCAGGACTCTCCCCCCTCTGTGTCTTCTTCTTGTTTCTTTCTTTTTCGTGCATGTGGCGGCATTATGTAGTTTCAGACTTTATGCCGATGCTAGTGACACCCGATGATTGCAAAGGGAATATCGAATTCGAATTGGCAGCAGGTATGAAATTTTGACACGCTACTGATAGCAATTATAAACGATTCAGTACGGACAAGCTTAAGACAACAAAGGGACAAGGTAGAAATGGCTAGACAACCAAGGGATATGCACTTGAGCGCTAAATTTCAAAGCGAGCAGGGTTGTTCTTGGAAAAATTTTGACTGGGGGCCACGAACGACCACAAAGCAAACAACCAGTACAATCACCAAAGCAAGCAGCAATCACGATAGGTAAGCAGATAGCAATCGCGACAGCGACTGTAATGCACGACTGTTGGTCATGCAAGAAACGGATATGCACTTGAGCGCTAAATTCAAAGCGAGCAGGGTTGTTCTTGGAAAAATTTTGACTGGGGGCCACGAACGACCAAAAAGCAAACAACAATCACCAAAGCAAACAGCAATCACGACAGGTAAGCAGATAGCAATCGCGACAGCGACTGCAATGCACGACTGTTGGTCATGCAAGAAACGGGGTTGGTACCGGCTTTTGGGAAATCAAAAGTGTCCGGCTCATCAGGCTTTTTGGAAGTTGCAAGTGTCCGGCCCATCAAAAAACAGTCGTTGGGTCGGTCTTGTGTGTTTGTTTGTTTCTTTTTTTTTTTTTTTTTTTTTCATACATACATACATACCTACATACATACATACATACATACATACATACATACATAGTATCATACATACAAAAATACATAAATACATACAATTCACTACGAACGAAAAGTCAGTCATTTTTGCTTATTTGTCATTTCCGCATGAAACCTTTTTTTTTTTTGCGCCAAAATTGACTAATCGCCCTTACCGGACTTAAAAAATGACTATAAAAAAAGACTGATTAGTAACGTGACAAATTGACTGATAGTCATTTTGACAAAATCTGTTTAAATGACTAATCAGTCAAAAACGACTAAACAGTCATTTTCTTTCAATACATAATTTCAGTACTACAGTTTTGGTGTGTTGAAAGGTGATGTAATACAGCTTTGTCTACGACTAAGCTGTCAAAACGAAAACAGTCATTTAACTTACAATACATAATTTCAGAACTAGTTTTGGTGGTTGAAAGGTAGATTTCATGCCACTTTCGATGTAATAAAGTGCTTTGTCTACCACTTGAAGTATTATAATTAATTAATAAAGATATAAAAGCAATGTTAACCCTTGAACAGTAACAAAATCGACCGGTCCCATTCTCAGTTGTTTGCAAATTTAAATGTAATGGTACATATATATGTATATATATATGTACATATATATATACATATATATATACATGTATATACATATATATACATGTATATGTATATGCATATATTTGTAATATAACGGAAGCAAACAGTTTAATCTTCCATATGCGAATACCCTGCAGCATCTAGATCACATGGCAGTACATAATTCTTTTCTGACCGTCTCTGTTATTTGGACTACGCACAACAAGCACCATGTGATGAATGTCTCGTACGGGAATGACAGTCAAGTCGTACTTGTTCTTGTTGAAATCAACACAATGCTCAGGCTCCCCTCGTTCTTCCCTCGCAGTTGACCATTGAAGAAGATGTACCTCAGCTAGTTCTTCCCATCTCGGACAAGCTTCCGTCTCAAGCAACACTCGCACAAACCTTAACACCCTGCCCACTATCCTTGTTTCCGCAGCGATGCCCAGTTCGGGAAACCTAGTTCCTATGTCTGATACAGTCTCGAAATAGCTGGCGCGGGTACTACCTGACCTCTCAGCATCTGCGCATGACATTGTATGACCCTGCACAACAGCTTGACGAAAGACAATTAACTGGCTTATTTGCTGCCACGGAGCAAACAAATGACGCTTCGCCGAAGAAACACATTTATATTCAAGCGCGAGCAGCAGCACGGAACTCCATACTTCCAACAGTTTTTATGCGTCCCGGAACATCGCAAGGCACGTTGAAGAAGGTGCTAGTAACGCTTGTATCTGGTTGCACGTACTGTGCAAGATTTGTACCCAGTACTCCTGCACGCAGCTCTCGCTCTGCTCTGTCCCATTCTAAATGAGTAGGACGAGTCCTCACGTAACGCAGGGCGATGTTCAATTCCGGATGAAGTCGGTTGTGAGCAGTTTCACTTACCCCTGCTATTCGTCTTTCGATCCTGGCTGTTGACTGACTCATCGGTGATCCCAGTCACGCATTGCTGTGCGTAGTGACCTAGGTAATGCCACCATAAC